>CM039137.1:24139838-24155934 GCA_022036555.1 Microstegium vimineum
CGCAAGATTTTTGGGACCTGGAAATCCAACATCTCCATGGAATGTTCACTTTTCAATCCAATCTAATCCAATCTTACCCTCCATCAAGTGTTTGATCCTCTGATTGTGGCTGAGTGCCAGAATCCGAGTCCTACAAAGGGGGAAAAACACCAAAGCTTCAAATAAAAATGCAATCCAAAAAAAAATTGATTAAAACAAGCTGATTATGAGTAGGTGCCACCTCCATAGCCTCCTGGAGGGCGCGCTCCACCAGCTCCTCCTCAGAAAGCACCTTCAGCTCATCGACACTACCAAAACGCATCACACATTAATAGGCACAGGGAAAAGGATTGTTACTTCGACACAACAGAATGAATCATGGGTTTACCAAAGCTCATCGTCGAATTCGTCGCCGGGGTCTCCCAATTCGTCTTCCAAGGTCTAGATACAAACAAAACAAGGAGGGAATCATACCCAAGGCTCTAGGGGAAATAAAAAGGTTGGTTAGGGTTTTAGAATAGTTGCAAGCAGGCTCGATTGGCACCTGGAGCTCGTGGAGGGCGGAGGACATGAACTCTGGTACGGTAGAGATGGGGCCCACCATGAAGGGGACGAACACCGGGCCGCCCAGAGCGAAGGGCACTCCCTGCCGCTCGCCGGCGGCGGAGCTCTCGGCTGCCTCTCCGTCGCCCGCCATCACCACGACGGCACTTCTCTTCACCTACTAGTCGATGATGTACACTGTTGACGACCTGACAGTGCCGCCCAGGCGCCCACCTAGTAGAACTACAACACAGGACCTGCGGAAAGCCGGGGACGCAGGCGCCGCGCACTGGCCTCGCCGTGCCCTCGCCGCGCGCGCGTCGGCTCCCCCTGATCGACACACTCCTGGTGGTGCGCCGACGTACGCCCCGGCGGCCCTGAACCGCCAACCTCACTCGTCTTGCCCAGCGCCCACACGCCGTCACGCTGATGGGCCGCCGCCACCGTCGCCGCCCGCGCGAAACGTCGTGATCGCGGTCTCTACCAGTGTCTTACAGTTGAATGGGCCCAAACTATGGGCCTTTGTTTTGTGGGTTCTATGTGGCTAGCCGGCATTGCTTAGCCCAACTTGATGTGGACACGTCGTTTTTCCATTTTCATTTTTTTCATAGTACATAGAAATAGTTCTTCGAATCAAAATTTCAGCAATAATACCTCCCTCACTGATTGAAACAGTTCTATGTAAGTACTTTTGTTTTAATTTTATATTTATTAAATTAAAATTGTCGTATGAAATGGTGAAATAGTGGGCTCGCCATTAATCTAGGGATGAAATTGACATTGATAATTCTATAATTCGAATTTGAATTTTAAAAACATGGAGAAATTGTGGATTTTAAAAAATATGCAGAAATGTGTCCATACTCCATACAGTTAATCCAAACTCAGCTTGTATGCGATCCAGGTACTATATTCATTTAAAGGATACACATGTCTTATTGGACACATATTGATGTGTTTTATCCTTATATAGCTATGAAAATATGTGTCTTGGTTATGATGGTGGTCGGTTGACGATGAATTATCTATAGATTGATTTTCATATAACGATATGATGTAGAGGTATTTGAAGATATTCTGTTATTAATACACTATATTATTAAGTGTCATATATTATATTTTTAGATGTATTTGTTTAATCATGCTAATTTATAGATATTTTTAGATGCATTATATTCGCTTTAACTTACCAACCGTCATGGTATATTTTTTTTCTCACAACAAAACAACATCAACTGGCTCATCCGCATAAACCATCAGTGGGACAAGCCCATAAGATGCTCCTAATTTGTACTAATATTTTTTCTCTCATTTGAAAAACAGTTGAGTACGCAGGCTTTAGCAAGTCATTTGAATAAAAGTAACTCATCAATCAATCATGTGAAAAGAAAAACAGGTCCAACTCTAGTTGTCCGGCGGCTATGCTCATTTGGTTATCTGTGATCCAAAAACCAAAATCGAGAAGTTACGCTTGTTGGTTCCTTTGGTTTTTTTCCCTAGTGAACACTAATTTTACAGAGTGATAAATTAAAATAAGGATCTTTATCTTTTCACAACAATGCTAGACCACATTGCCAATGCCATCAAAACTGTTGAGCAATTCCGCAGAAATTTTATAGGCACATTAGATTTGCAGTCCTTTTTATCTTTGTTTCAATCAGTATTCAGTACACGAGAAGATTTATCATTGTCCAACCTCTACAGATTCTTTTCCCGAAATAAGAAGTGTGGCAAACCACCGGTCACTGTACACATAGCTTTAGCAAAAGGTATCAGAATACTGTTGGTCTTCTTCACCTGAATATCTCAATCATACCACATACCAGTGACGAAGGCATGAAACAAACAAAAGGAAGAGATGACATGAACTCGACATGATCATATCTAGTAAACTGGTTTCATTGAAGATCAGCTGCTTTCATCTTCACGTTACAGATTCGCTGGACATCACTGTATTTTCAGGGTTGCTAACTTGCTATTCTACTCTTACGGTCCTACTAGAGCAAGACTACTAAACTGATGCTAGCAAGCGAGCTAAATTCTTGGCCACGACATAGGACCGATTGATCATTTCTTGAACTAATCTACATGTCATTGGTCTACAACTAATATCCAACCTAACATACACAGCAATGACGAATTGCTTATCCACAAAAGGAGGTTTTCCTTGGGGACGACGCGGTGACGGTGGCGATTCGGATTTCGGAGACCAGCGAAGTCATAAGGCAAGGTAAGCATGGTGTTACTCTGGAGGGGTGGCATGGTGTTGTCCCATGACCAGAGCTTCAGCGGCTCGCCGTCGCCGTCGTCGTCATCCAGATAGTTGGGAGCGACGCTCGGCGGAGGCATCCCGAGGTCGAACCGGATGAAATCATAGGCGTCGCGCTCCATCCAGGAATTGCCCACGTTGATGTACTCGATCCCGGCGGCGGGGTTGTGCGGCTGGGGCGGCTTCTTGAGATCGTCGACCAGGCTCCGCATCCACTCCGCATCGCCGGCCTCGGCGTCGCCTGGTGGTTGCAGCATCTGAACCTCGTCACCGGGATCCTCGTCCGTCACGATGTTCTCCGCCACGACCTCCTCCTCGTCCGCGTCGACGGGCACGGCATTGGGCGGGTTGGGGTCTTTACCGGAAGGCGGTGGCCCAAGCCCGCCGCCACCCGCGTCGGCTTCGCCCCGCGGCGGCACCACATTGTTCGTCGCGGACGCGGAGTCCTCCTCGGCGGCCTCGTGGTCGTGCACGAGGCCCGGCGAGAGCGTGGCGCGAACGGCCGCTCCGCCGCGCGGCGTTCGCAGCTTCTGGACCCGGACCCGCGCGGCCACCAGGGCGGCCTCGATAGAAGCGAGAACCTCCCTGAGCTTCTCCACGGACATGCCCTGGAAGGAGTCGTCATACGGCCCGAACGCATTGGCGAAGCCGAAGTCCAGCGCCCGGGTTAGCTTCTCGCGCTCCTCGGCGACCTCGCGCGCGACGTGGTTGGCGAGGTCCTTGTTGTACCTGGCACGCTCCGGCGGCTCGATCGCGTTGTACCGCCTCACCACCGCGTCGGCCGCCTCCTTGGACGGCCAGTAGTCCAGGTCGCCAACGCCGCTGGGGCCCGTGCAGACCACCGCGACGTCGACGTCGCAGCACGTCACGAGCTCCCCGGCCTTCTTCTTCAAGTTCTCCTTGCTGTTCGCGAAATTCGGGAGGCGCTCGCGGGGGGTGCGGCGACTCGGGGTGGCGGTGGCGGGGGTGCGGCGTCTCGGGGTGGCGGTGGCGCTTGGTGGACCAGCCTTGCGGCGAGGCATCCCTCCCTCAGCTTGGAGGCGTGCGCGTGGGGAATGGCAGCCGACTCAACGCCGCCGCACCGGGGCTCCGCTCCATTAAAGGAAAAAAAGTCTACGTAACCCTTCAACTACGAGGTGTCGATTACTTAAACCCTTGAACTACAAAACCGATTATTCTACCCCCTAACTATCAAAATCGGCCAAATAAACTCCTCTAGACGGTTTTGAGGATGGTTTTGTCTTTTTTTTTTTATTTATTTCGGTTGAATCTTTGAAAAATCATAATAAATTATAGAAAAATCGTAAAATATAAAAATAAATTTTGTGGAACTCCGCATTAGTAGATCTACGCATTGAACATATAATATGATATGCTTTAGTAAAAAGTTTTTGTTGTAAATTTAGATCTATGTTTTCTATAATTAATTATAAAAATTCATAACTGCAATTTTTTTTGTCAAGTTGTGGTGACATTTTTATGGTAGGCTAATTATTGTATGTTTCAAATGTAGTAAAAAATTCATACTCATTGGATTACGTATAACTTAATTATAGATTTATATATGTTTATACCTTAGTTAAATTCAAATAAACTTATAACTAAACTATACATGATCCAATGGGTATGAAATTTTTACTACGGTTGAAGCATACAATAATTATCCTACCATAAAAAATTCACAACAATTAGACCATGGAAATTGTAGTTATGATTTTTTTTAATTAATTATAGAAAAACATAGATCTAAATCTATAGCAAAAACTTTGTACTTAAGCATACCATATTATATGCTCAATGTGTATGTCTACTCATGTGGAGTCCAACAAAATTAGATTTTCTATTTTATGATTTTTCTATGATTTATTATGATTTTTTAAAGATTTAACTGAAATAAATAAAAAGAAAAAAAGACAAAATTACCCTTAAAACCGTCTAGAGGGGGTTATTTAACTGATTTTGTAGTTCAGGGGTTAAGTAATCCACCCCTCATAGTTGAGGAAGTTAACCAGACTTTTTCCCTCCATTAAATACACGAGGGGACTGGGCGTGCGGTGGTTCCGTTTCGGGTCAGGTACGAACCCGCATGAAGAGCTCCGTTTGTTCCGCTGCACACTTGTTTCGGGTCGGGTACGAACCCGCATGAAGAGCTCCGTTTGTTCCTCTGCACACAGCGTGTACACACTTCGATTCGGATCGGGCTCGAACGCACGCACCGCACCTGTTTCGGGAAGGGACACAGACTCGCGCCGCGCCGCGCCGCCACCGCCGCCTCAACTATGGCGCCGGCGTTCTCGGCGCAGGTCTCCGCGCTCCGACGTGGAGCACTGCGCGTGCGGTGGGTCACGGCGGCGCTGTTCTCATCGGGGATTCTCACCGGCAACAAGCCGGTTCTGGTAAGGGCTGAGCCTTTATTTTATTTTTCTCCCGGACACGGAGAGATCTCTCTGCGGCGGCGGTTGTGAACGACATGGGAGACTTCGCAGGTGCGGGACTTCGTGAGGTCAGCGCTGTACGACCCCAACCATGGCTACTTCTCCAAGCGGGCGGGGCCGGTGGGCGTTCTTGACGCCAGCGTCCGCTTCAACCAGCTCGAGGGTGGTCTCCTATATCTCCTATGTCTTGCACATTTCCTATGTTTTTATCGCATTGCTTCCTCCATTGGGAACTTTGGTGCGTTTTCCGGCATTGCGGGGATGGAAGAGTATTTGTTCTTGGTTCGTTCGTCGTGTTGGCATTCCAACGAACAGCTTGTGTGCGTGTGACATTCGGGATGTGTGCTTGTTCTGTCCTGGATGACAAACTCCTTTTGCCGGTTGTCTGATGGTGGTTCTGTGTCGTGCTCTGTGTTAATATGTTGGGCATTTGGCGAAGATGTGAGAAGTGTGCTGGCCTAACATTCATTTGCTTCAATACCATGTATGTAGGGAGGAGTGCGTATATAAAGCACCTTGATAAACTGTATAAGAAGCATGATATCGCTTGGTTTACTCCCGTGGAGCTCTTTAAGGTACCTGCTCTACTTTAGTGGTTGAAGAGAATGAGGTTCTTTCAGTTTGGTCACTGATGCACCCTTTTCCCTCTACGGTGCAGCCATGGTATGCCCATGCAATAGCAGCATCGATTCTGCGTACAGCAAATCTTTCAGTCCCATTGAAGGTGTGATCTCAAGATTTCTTATCACATCATTCCGCTCTTCAACCCCACATATGAACCTCCAGATTTGCTTTTCTCTGACTTCATGAATATCAAGGAGTATGTTTCATCCATTTTGCTTATGAATCGGAAACTTGTACTGATCAGATATATGAGATTGGTGGTGGCTCTGGAACATGCGCAAAGTGCATACTTGATTACATGATGCTTAATGCACCACCAAAAGTCTATAATGATATGAAATACATGTAAGCATATGTATCTTCATTTCTTGCTTCAATATCAGAAATTCAGAATAATAGGGTTCATACATGCCATACAAAGATAGATATTTCTGGCAGTGGTTGTTCTTTGTGCTGCCATGCTTTTGCCATTCTAGCATTTTGTGCCATGTGTTCTTTATTCTATGACCTTGCCTTTATCTTCATTTGCTAGCTCAGTAGAGATTAGCTCCTCTTGCTGAGAAGCAACTGGAAACTGTTGGTGAAGTGCAAAGCCATTTGTCAAAGTTTACAGTGGAGCACCGGGATGCAATTAACAGACCTGGATGGGGTAAGCTATTCCCCCGGCTGTGTAGGGCAACCTAGCTTTACATGATTGGATATAAGTCTTTCTTTTCTATTTGCAGGCCGCAAGGATCCTCTTCCATGTTGGGTGCTAATGCTTGAGGTATGTTCTGCTGGGACTTTCTTCTCAGTTTGTGTGTGACTGTGTGAGCCAAAGAAGCACAATGGCATCATCATGTTACCTTCACCCATTATGAACTGAAGTATGTGTCCAGTTTAGTCATTTTATCTAGACTAGAAGCATAAAAGTCTTGCATGCTGTGGCATACAAAATACTATGCTGCAAAGAAACGCATGTACTTGCTTCAGAATTTATCTGCTCTGTAGAAGTGTAAGTGTGGCATTTCACTCCATGTATGAACTTTTACGGACGTCAAATTTAGTTTTGTGGTAATATTCTGATCACAAAATTATATGAAACTGCTAGCTTTAAAAATAATAGCAAACAAAACCTCCTGGTTATCCCTTTTTGGTCATGATGTTACAAAGTAAACATTGCATTTAAAGGAAGACCCACAGTGGCGCCTACAACAGTAACCATCTTTGCATGGAATGTCAGGTACTTGACAATCTACCACATGACCTTGTCTATTCACCAGATCAGGTCTCTCCATGGATGGAAGTGTGGATTGAAAAAGTAAATGGCAGGTTTGTGACTGTTGTGTTTTCATCATAACCTCTGTTGTGTACTACCACAGTTGAAGAGCATCTATGTTTGCTCTTATGTTTATTGTTTATGTGGGTTTCAACTGAAAACATTGGAAAAATCTAGACTTGAGTAAATGTGATGGAAGAAGCAGGCATATCATATACTGTGCAATACACATATTTGGCAGGATCCTTTTATCAAACCATTTAACCGTCACTCCATTGCTACTAGCCTATGGTTGATGACTGTGCATGGTGATTGCAAAATATGTTTCATTCTTAATAGAAAAAAACCAGGGGAAGTTCTTTGAGATGCAAGGTTGTGTGTTGTTATACATTGTCCTCATGCCATGCTTCTTTTATGCTTGACTTTGTGTTACAACTTACAAAGTTCACTGTTTAATTATAGTATCATTGAAGTGGTGCCTCTTTTCCCCTATGTAAGTAGTGATAGGAAGTTCTAGGATCGTCTAGGAGCGGATCCAGTGGAGTAGATCGAGTTCTAGTAGTAGTAGATGTATGCAATTCATGTAATGCAGAGAGGAGTAGAGGGAGAGAGAGGAGAAAGAGACACAGACCAGAGGGGTCGACGGTATGAGTAGCAGTGGCGGCGGCGGCGGTGTTAGGGTTCATCCCGCCGTCGGCCATGATTGTCGCGGTACCGTCAGTCGTCGTGTCCGTCGTCATCTGCACGTACAGGATGGTCGCCGCCGTCGGTGGTACTTCCCGCCGCTTGCAGCGCCCCCTATAGATCGGACTAGGGTTTAGGGAATGTCGGTGGGGTGTGGCGGCGCAGGTGAACCTCGTGAGACATGCCTGGCGCCCCGGCCCCCACCTTCTTTATATAGCACTGTGCGACGGGGGCCCACCAACCACAGGGTTGGACGCCCCCGATCAGGGCGTGACCTAGGGCCCGTTAGTCCGTTGGGCCTAACGGGAGGAGATCTAACTCTAACATTCTCCCCCTAGATCTCATACAATTCTTTTAATTCTTCAATTCCATTTCAAGTTCAATATTCCAATTCTTTTCAATTCCAGCATAGATTAGTATATAGAGCATGCTTCATCATCACAACAATTCTTATCATTAGACTCACAACTACTACACACCTTTCTATTTTGGAAATAAAATCTTTCATCATTCTGGGCCCTTCTTATTCTTCGGGAATCATAGGCTCTCCCTTAAACCCATGCCGGCTATGTGTCCTCTGAACACACTGGGTGGAAGGCCTTTTGTGAGCGGATCCGCTAGCATCTTTTCTGTTCGTATATGCTCAAGATTTATGATATGATCCCGAAGTTTATCTTTCACAACATAGTACTTTATGTCAATGTGTTTGGCAGCACCACTTGACCTATTGTTGTGAGCGTATTCTACCGCTGGGTTGTTATCACAATACAACCGCATCGGTCTTTCTATACTTTCAATTATTCTCAGTCCGGGTACAAATTTCTTCAACCAATTTACCTGCCCCGAGGCCTCATAAAAGCTACAAACTCGGCGTACATTGTCGAGGATGTAGTCACTGTTTGTTTCGAACTTTTCCACGATATCACTCCTTTAGCCAGAGTGAATATATATCCTGATGTGGATTTTCTTTCATCTTCAGCATAGTCAGAATCTGAATACCCCTCTATGCACAGGGAATCAGATCTTTCATATGTCAACATGAGACCTTTCGTACCTTGCAAATAACGCAAGACTTTCTTCACTAGTTTCCAATGTTCAATTCCTGGATTCTTTTGATATTTGCCAAGTAACCCGGTAACAAAAGCTATGTCAGGGCGAGTACACGTTTGAGCATATTGTAAACTTCCAATTGCCGAAGCATACGGTACCGCTTTCATTTGATTAATTTCATATTGATTCTTGGGACATTGATGTTCCCCATATTTATCGCCCTTGACAATCGGAGCAGGAGATGGACTACACGCATGCATACTAAATCTCTTCAGAACCTTTTTTATGTATGCCTTCTGCGATAATCCCAATACCCCTTTTCTTCTATCTCGATGAATCTCAATTTCCAAGACAAACGAAGCTTCACCGAGATCTTTCATATCAAAGTTCGAGGACAAGAATTTCTTCGTCTCTAATAGTAGATTGACGTCATTACTAGCAAGTAAGATATCATCCACATATAGGATCAGAAATATGTATTTCTTATTCTTGAATTTCACATAGACACAATTGTCCTCGACATTTTCTTTAAAACCCAAAACCCTTTATAGTTTTATCAAACTTCAAGTACCACTGTCTCGAAGCTTGTTTCAAACCATAAATAGATCTTTTCAGACGACATCCCATATTCTCTTTTCCTTTTACGACAAAACCTTTCGGTTGTGCCATATAGACATTTTCATCCAAATCCCCATTTAGGAATGTTGTCTTTACATCCATCTGATGTAATTCTAAATCGTAATGTGCCACAAGTGCCATAATGATTCTGAAAGAATCTTTACAAGAAACTGGGGAAAAAGTTTCATTGTAATCAATCCCTTCTCTTTGGGTAAAACCCTTAGCCACAAGTCGCGCTTTGTGTCTTTCAATATTCCCTTGGGAGTCATATTTCGTCTTGTAGACCCATTTGGATCCTACTTTCTTAGCTCCTTTGGGAATATTTTCTAGAACCCAAACCTTGTTGGTATTCATAGATTTCATCTCATCTTCCATAGCCTGAAGCCACTTCGATGAGTATTCGCTTCTCATGGCTTCTTCAAAGGTTAGAGGGTCATCTTCCATATGATATTCTTCAGTTTCATAGATTTCATAATCATCTGGAATAGCTGACCTTCTAGTTCTTTGAGACCTTCTAGGGGCCTCTGGCACTTGGTCCACTATGGGCTGTTGTTATTCTTCCTCATCAGCAACATCTGATTCTATAGGCTCCTGATGGACAAGTTCCTCTTGTTCATTCATTGTTGCTATGGGAGAATTCACAACAGGCGTTGTCACCACAGTATCCTGTACTGCTGGTGCAACATCGGCAGCAGGTAACGTAAAGTATGGTTCTTCAACCATCGGAGTAGGTACATGTACCCGCTTCTCCTCAAGTCTAATTTCACGTATTACCTTGCTCCCCCTGATCATGTCATCCTCCAAGAACACAGCGTGTCTTGTTTCAACAAATTTCGTGTATCTATCAGGACAATAGAATCGATATCCTTTCGATCTTTCTGGATAGCCAATGAAATGGCAGCTGACAGTCTTGGAGTCTAACTTTCCAATATTTGGGTTAAACACTTTTGCCTCAGCTGGACAACCCCACACACGTAGGTGTTTAAGTGAGGGTTCTCTACCTGTCCATGATTCATACGGTGTTTTCTGCACCGACTTGCTTGGTACTCGATTGAGTATATGAATGGCGGTTTTCAGTGCCTCCATCCATAAACCAACCGGTAGTGTGGAGTAACTCATCATGCTTCTCACCATATCCATTAGGGTACGGTTTTTTCTTTCAGCCACTCCATTCTGCTGAGGCTCCCCCGGTGTGGAGTATTGAGCGACTATGCCATTTTCCTATAGGAACCTTGCAAAGGGACCTGGAATTTGGCCATACGGGGTATGTCGCCCGTAATACTCTCCACCACGGTCTGATCGAACTATCTTTATTTTCTTGTTGTGTTGATTTTCTATTTCAGCTTTAAATATCTTAAATTTATCCAATGCTTCTGTTCTTTCTTTAATTGGATAAATATAGCCATAGCGAGAGTAATCATCCGTGAATGTTATGAATGAATCATAACCATCCACGCTTTTTGTTGGGAATGGACCGCAAATGTCCGTGTGAATTATTTCTAATACTCTCGTGCTTCGTTTAGCATCTTTCTTTATTTTCTTAACATATTTTCCTTTGATGCAATCAACACATTGTTCTAAATCGGAGAATTCTAAGTGCGGAATAATTGATTGTTTCACTAAGCGTTCTATTCTCCCCCTCGAAATATGGCCCAAACGACAATGCCATAATTTCGAAGAGTCGCTATCATTTCTCTTCCGCTTCTTATTCTCATTTGTAGATTGGGAGACATTCGCATCATTCACAACATGATTCACATGATCAGCAAGAGATAACAAATAAAACTTGTCTTGTCGGAAGGCAAGACCAACACATTTATTATTATCATCAAATAGTTCACATCTGCCATTACCAAAATGACAGTCAAATCCAACATCATCGAGTTTCGATACACTTATTAAATTTCTACGTAAAGAGGGAACATAGAGTACATCTCTGAGCTTAAGTACAAAATCATCTTTTAGTTCTAAAACTAAATCTCCAATGGCTTCAACTTCAGCTTGTACTCCATTCGCGACTTTAATCGTTCTTTCGCCTCTTTGCAGGATTCTCCTCCCACTTAACCCCTGTAAGGAATTCGAAACGTGAATTGTTGCACCTGAATCAATCCACCAAGAAGTATTCGAATAACATAAAAACAGGGATTCATCTACAAATGTGATAGTGTCATCACCTTTCTTTAGTAGCTTTTTCAGGTAGACAGGGCAATCTCTCTTGTAGTGCCCTCTCTTGAAGCATTCCTTGCACTGGTCTTTCTCAGCATTGTCATATTTTCGGAAATCTTCATCCTGAGAGTCCTTTTCTTTGCTCTTTGCAAGTGTGTTTTCTTGAGGCTTGGAGGGAGAACCTTTGTTCCACTGGGGTTTCCCCTGTGGTTTCTTGTAAAAATTCTTTCTTTTATTATCCTTCACAAGATGAGCAGAGTCACCCTGTGCGGACTTGATTCTCTCTTCCTCCTGGACACACATTGCAATGAGCTTTTCAATGTCCCAGTTTTCAGGCATCATATTGTAATTCACAGCAAAAGTTTCGAATTCTTTTGGCAGTGAAAGAAAGACCAAGTGGATGAGGAACTTGTCATTGATCCCCAAATCCATAGTCTTTAATTTCGCTGTTATGGTGTTCATTTTCAATATGTGCTGACGCACACCACCACCATTGTACTTCTCAGATACAAGTTTCTGTATCATTGTGCTTGCTGTGGCCTTAGAAGACCCAGTAAACTGGCTCTTTACCCTTTCAAGGTAATCAATGGCGGTGATGCATTCTGGGATTGACCCTCGAATTTGATCTTCAATGATGGCTTTTGCCACCAATAGGCATTTTCTGTTGGATTGAATCCAACGCCTATGTTCGGTATCGTATTTCATTATGACTTCTGCAAAATCACGCTTTCGGGCGTGAAAAGCTTCGTCAGTTTCATCGGTTCTTTTCTCCGGTTCCTCTGGAATAGTAGGACACAGGGAAGTAATGGCAAGATCGATCTCTGCCAGTGCAAGTTCTAGTTTATACTTCTCCCGCCACACACGGTAGTTGGTACCGTTTAGCGGAGGAATGTTATTGATGTTGACCATTCCTTTAACTCCTGAAATTTATCCAAAGAAAAGTGAGAAACATTCATCATGAAATTGCATGCCTTAATTTAACGTTGGTCAAATTAAAACATACGATTTCTCTATGCAAAATTTAAACATCACCGTTGGGCAGAAGTAAAAATAAATGCATAGCAATTCGTTATAATAATGTTATTAACAACGTTGGTCAGAGAATAACAATATTATAATCTCAACAAATTATCGAAAATCATAATTCACTCAAAATTAAATTATCCCGTTGGTTCAAATTTAATTTAGAGTCAAATTCAATATTTTCTTCGCAGCGGAAACAATTAAAATTGTTCATAATCTTATTTTCCAGAATTTTCAGGTCGAATTGTTCTCTAAACAAAATATCGTTGGATAAAATTGTATAGAGAAAATTCATTAAAATTTCAATTCAAATACAAAGGAAAATTCATAACTATTTCTGGAAATTCTAGGCGCTATGACAGATAGCAACGGCGATCCCAGAATATTTTCCAGAATATTCTTCATTTAATTATTCTCTGAATGAAATTATCGTTGGATAAATTTGTTCAGAGAAAAAATTCATCAAATTTCATTTGAAATTTATTCAAATGTGAATTCTATTCGATTCTGGAAAATAAGAAAAAAAAATCATCACTGTTCATATGTGGGCCGGGGCAAAACGAAGTGGCCTGAAGGCCATGTCGGCCCAACCCACTCGCGCTCGGGCTCGTCACTCCCGACTGGGCTCAAACCGGCCCATCAGGCTCGATCGCCCGTGAGCCGTCGGATCTAGGGCGCTGGAGATCGAACGGCCGAGCGGCGATCTCGCGGGATCAAAACCGGACTCAGCCGCTCCCTCCCCCGAAACCCTAAACACTTCATTCATCCTCCCTCCCCATTCTCCTCAGAGCGGCGGCGGCTGCCCGAGGCGATTCGGCGACCGGGAGCCCCCTCCGCGCGCGCCTGCCGGGCTCCTCTTCCCCGCGCCGCGCGTTCTACTCCGCGCAGTGGCGACGGCCCGTGGTTGTGGCCGGGGAAATCCGCGCCCCTGTCGTGCGCGGGCACCGAGGGCAGGCGGCCGAAGCAGCGCCGCCGCAGAGCCCCTTATCGGTGCGCGTGCTCGCCCTCGGCCGATCACGCCGCCGCCAAGTGGCTCGGCGGTGGTGGTTCTTGCGCACGGCGGTAAGAGCCGGTTTCGATTTTTTTTTTTTTTTTTTTTTGTTGTTGCTCGGTGGACAGAGCACGATAGGGATGAGGGGTTTCGTTTCTTTCTTGATTCGTTCTTGTGTTCGGCGGTGGGGAAAAGAAGTAACCCGCCGGCTTTGTTCGTTTGGATCGGGTGTCCATACCCTGTTAGGGTTTCGATTCGAGTGTTCGTTCGTACCGATCCGTGTTTCTGATCTCGTTTTTCCCCTAATCCGTTCTCTGTTCGTGAGATTTTAGGGTTAGGGTTTCGATTTGGTGAGCCGATTTGGCTCGGGTCCAAGTGGATCCCCTCCGTAGGAGGTCTCTGATACCATTGATAGGTTCTTAGGATCGTCTAGGAGCGGATCCAGTGGATAGATAGGGTTCTAGTTGATAGTAGATGCGTTCATGTGTATGCACAGAGAGAAGAAGAGAGAGAGGGAGAGGTCATACGCATACCGGATGAGTCCACTGGGTGAGTAGCAGTGGCGGCGGTGGAATTGGAGTTGGAGCCGCCGTCCGCCATGGGCGCCGGTGTGGAGTCGGAGGTTGCGTCAGTCGTCATCCGTGCACGCCGGCGCGTCGGTGGAGCTTCCCGCCGCTGGCAGCGCTCCCTTTAGATCGGTCTAGGGTTTAGGGAATGTCGGTGGGGTGTGGCGGCGCAGGTGAACCTCGTGAGACGTGCCTGGCGCCCCGGCCCCCACCTTCCTTATATAGCACTGTGCGACGGGGGCCCACCAACCACAGGGTTGGACGCCCCCGATCAGGGCGTGACCTAGGCCCGTTAGTCCGTTGGGCCTAACGGGAGGAGATCTAACTCTAACAAGTAGAACAAATCAGCCATCCCTGTGCTTAGGGCTATTTTTTTAACTAAACTATTGCATGCATATCTGTAACTTGGTATTATTAATGATCAAAGTCTTATCTACTATTTTAGGAAATTATATAACTACTTTGTTTAATTTCACATGTATATCTGTTCTGCGTGCCTTTTTTCTGAAGAAAGTTCACAAGCCTCTGAAGTCTATAAACCACTGCAAGACCCATTAATTTCCCGCTGTGTTGATATTATCGGCATGAATGAAGACAAAGCTTCTGTCAGTGAAAAACTAGCATTTGCTGCAAAAGGAGTTATATCAAAAGTATTCCCAAAGCCTCGTAGAGCTTGGTTGCCGACTGGCTGCTTGGTATGCCTTTCCGAAAACTCTAGCTTTGCGAGGTTATATCTTTATGGATGTTCTGGGGCTTAGAAAACTATTTCTGATATTTAATTCCTTCCGCAGAAACTAATGGATACTCTACATCAAGCTTTACCGAGCATGTCCCTTATTGCTTCAGATTTCAGCTATCTTCCAGATGTTAGCATACCTGGTGACAGGGCTCCATTGGTTTCGTCAAAGGTGAGTATCCTGATAGACTACAACTTTATCAGGCATGCAAAGCTCTAATTTTTTAACTACATTTCTGATTTCTCCAACTAAGCTGCAAAGGCTACTTACCGTAAGAATGATTGTGAGTTTTGTTGCGTGCCATTATACATTTACCAATTTATTCACAATTGAGGATCATGATCTTTGCTTCTGATTATCTCACTTAGCTTGTTTTGCCCTTGTAGAAGGATGGGAAGACATCAGATCACCGCAACTACCTTGATGCTCAGGTACACATATACTCATTTTCTTTAATTCGCATATTAGATCATGTGTCGACCTGCCAGTCAGTCAATCTGTCAACTTTAGCTGTCCAAGAGCACAGTTGGGGTGGCTTTTCAAAAGCATTTATACTTTTTCATATTTGTGTGTATGCCCTTGCTTTGCAATACTTGTCTACAGCTCAGCATGCGCAGACCAAGGAAGTGCTAGTTTCATGAAAAAGAGAAAACAATGTGAAATGACCACCCATAAATGTAATTATATACAACCATACCTTTTCTATCCGAGCATTTAATTAGTTAGTGGAAATACTACAATAAGTGGACCCTTGATTTCCTCAATGGACAAGTATTGTGGATAGTTTTCCCCCAAGATCATAAACAAATACTGTAGGATGGAGGGAGGAGTCAACTGGGAGGATAGCTTTCTGGGTTATATAACAGCGAAAATTACTAGAACCGGTAAAAAAAAGTTTAGCTGGATTCTGCAGTGCGACATTAAAAATTAGAAATTTACTAGAACCAAGCACCAGCAAACTAAGAATAAACCATCAGATGGAGATGGGGCACATTAAAAACTCTTAGCAAATACATACTACTATGCCTTACCATTTTACCACGTTAGAGCATAATTAATAATACAACCAATAGCTGACTGTACATACATTTATAGTTCATCTATCAACCCATCTACGCTGCTGGGACATGCTTCATCATTGCAAAGTCAGCCC
>CM039137.1:24156034-24397161 GCA_022036555.1 Microstegium vimineum
ACCCCAAAAAAATACATTATGGAAAACTATCTCATGACGTTTTGTGTTAGTAGTCATTACCCAAACTTGGTGTCGTAAATAGTGCTATTTTTATAAATAAATTTGGGTTTAAAATTAGAAAAATCTGATTTTTAAGAAAAGTCAAAAAGTTGATTTATTTTAAAACCCGGGGGTGTACCCCTGTCCTGTTAATACTTTGGGGCCCGAATGGGTGATCCAGAATGGCAAGGGTGGGTGGGATGAGGCCCAGAACCCCCAGATAGGAATGTTAAGTTCATAGCTGAATAAGTCACTTTCAGCCCAAAGTAGGATGTTGGGCTTGCTGAGCCCATGTGCACTTGAACTGAACCCGTGCCAGCCACCGCGCAACTCGTTTGGTCCTTTTTTTGTAAAAAAAAAAACATTTTTTGGGCCCCATTTCGCCTTTAAAACCCTTGCAAAATGGACGCCCACCCCTCCAGGTTCAAGTTCAGCCCCGGATAGTATTTTCTGTTCCCAAGGACAAATAAATACAAGATGCCTGGTTGGAGGTGGAGCATACCTATCGCAGCCCGACGCGTGAAGACGACTATAAAACCCCACCCATTTTATTTATTTTTTTTTTGCCCAAAGAAGAAAAAGATTTCCCAAACAGGAGGGATTTCTAAAACAATGGCCCCAAAGAATTCCCCCACGGAAGTCACTTGAATGGTTCATCCCAAAAATTCCTCAGAACCCTCTTTTCCCGGTTGACGGTTGTGATCCCACCCAAGGAAGTCAGCCCCGCGGCATCATTCCGTGACCTTTGGTTCCGTGAAGCAGGTCCACGGTGTGGTGAGCGGTGAGCCGGTGACCACGCACGGACCACCGCGCGCGAAAGTAGCCTAGGCGGCAGGCGCAGCAGGCAGTGGACCCGGGGTGGCGGGCAGGGGGGACCCCAGCCCAAAGGGTCGGTGCTCGGTGGGCGGTGGCCACGAGGCCACGACCATGAAAAACAAAGCGAGAAGAGACGAGGGGGAGAAAACTGGAAAAAGAGGGGAGATACGCATGATCGATAGTAGCTAGCCAGAAACCAAGAGAAGCGAGAGGGAGAGAGAGGAAAAGGGCCGGGGACGGACGGTGGGGGAAGCCGGAACGACTGGTGAGGCCACCCCGGGTCGCATGCTGTCCGCTCCTCTCCTCACAATTCACACCCGAACAAAAAGACGGGCGAGCGAGCGGGGCGAGCGCGCAGCAAAGCACAAAAGCCGGAGCCACGAGCCAGGTAGGCATCAGCAGCAGCAGGAGAAGTGGTGGGAAAAATGGAAAAGAAAAAGACAGAAACGAGTAGCCCCGCACCGCGGGACGCGTACAAAAGAAGTGGCAAAATTGTTAGGTGCACCACCGTTACCGTACGGAGATGGAGAGAGGCCGCGGAAATGCATGCGTCAAAGCTCATGGGCTGTTTTTTTGTTTGTGCACGATGTCAGTTACATGGACGTTTCATTTCGTTTTATTCAGCCGTTTGTTGCTTGTTAATTGGTTCTTGAAGTTCTTTTTTTTGTCTTTAAGGGGATGGTTCTTAAAGTTTATCCATCTCGCTAAGTTGCTTCTGCGATATTATAAAAATAAGAAAAGATAAGTGAAATAAGTGACATCGTATGTGCGCACATCTTGCACATGCTATAAAAGATAGATGATGTATTGATGCTTGAGTTAAGATTAAGACCAGCTTATCACACTTTTGTTCTTTGATAGCAATAGTGAGTTGGTGACTCTTATCACTTCGACTATAGAGACCCATGGCTATATATTCTTTAATGATAAGTGTCTTATCAAAATTCTTAGTCAGTATAACATGATATTGTATCATTTTATTTGTTGAAATGACTCTGTTTTGACTTAATTGCCATCTTTTCTTGAAAAAATTATGAATACTTATAATCGATGATAAATTGACAATGTTACATCATACATACATACATACACTGTATGATGGTACAAGTGAATGACCATGCTTGAATGCTTTTTACCTAGTCTATGGAACTGTTGAATCTTAAGTTATATGGAAACCAGAACCTTTAAAAGCTATTTTTAGTTCGTTATACCCATAAGACCCTATTTGTTTTATCTTACTAACTCCGAGACAAGTAAAGATAATTTCCAGTAAATTCAGAATACCAAGTTTTACCAAAACCTATTTCTAGACATTTTTCTCTAAAAAATCGGCATATGGTAACCGCGTTTCTTTGGACATAAATCTCGCATCTTCGTTGGTTCCTGCACCAACTAGCTTTGACGAAAATGGTCAGTTTGCATGGCGGTTAAATACATATCTTTGTTATTTGATTCCAAGTAAAAATCCATGAGAGTAACTGTGATCCAAGCACATTGATATACAAAACAAAAATAAAAGAATATCTACTTAAAACAGACTTATCTAAAATTAGTGGTAGAACCTATTTTTCTATTTTTATGGAAACTGATTTATAATTGTGAGATCCAAACAACCACTGCGTGTTGTATTAAATGCCACCTAAACTAAATCAACTTCTAGATACTACTCCAATACTTATTATGACACCAAATTGATATAGTAGATACACTATGAATGATTTTTTCATAATACACTTATTTTGGTGTCATAGATGTTGTTACGTTTTTATTAAGTTAGTCAATCTTAAATTAATTTAGCTTATGATAATTTTAAGAAATAATTTATTTAAAAATAAAGGAAGTATTTTTCTCTTTTACGACACCAAAATAACCATATACTTCATCATATTCACTTAAATTTATGAGTCCTGACTTTAGCTGTTGCGGACTTGTGGTACTGCCTTCGTCCTGTACTCCAACTCTTTTTTTTTTTGAGAACCTGTACTCCTACTCCTTACCAACATTTTTAACCGTGCTCGAATTTTTTAATCAAACAGAAGACTTCAGCGATTGTCCGTACAACAGCCTCCGTAGGAGGAGGCGCGTCAGCGCGTGTTGGCGTAGCACCACCG
Organism: Microstegium vimineum; assembly: GCA_022036555.1. NCBI lineage: Eukaryota > Viridiplantae > Streptophyta > Magnoliopsida > Poales > Poaceae > Microstegium > Microstegium vimineum. The sequence goes on from CM039137.1 coordinate 24,159,001, forward strand.
CAGGCGCAGCGCAACGCGCGAGTGCACGTAGCAAACCGCGTCGTCGAAAGGAGGAGGAGAGAGAAATAAATATACGAGGGGCAGGGCCCTCCTCTCCCTTCCTCTATTCCTCCACACCGATCACTCGCTGCTCCCCCTCTCTCGCCGGAGCACCGGGTCGGATGGCGGCAGCAGCAGCAGCTCCTCCCGCCTCCGCGATCGCGTGATGGAAGCCGACGCCGCCGCGCTCCGCCGATGGAAGACGCCGGAAGGGCACCACCACCACCCGCTCCCGCGTTGGTGACCGTCTCCGCCACCGCCGCACCCGCGCCTCCCCCGCCCTCCGCCACGGCCGCCGCCGACAAGTCCTCCCCCGACCCCGACGCGCTCTATGAAGGTTAGGGATTCCGCCGCTCTCTCCGCTCGCGCTCCGGCGCGTGTCGCGGTTGGGGGAATTGGGGTTTCGGTGCTCAATTCTCCGTGTAGGTTAAAAGCTCAGGTGCTCTGTTTTTACGGGGTTTTCTTCCTTTCTTTCGTGGAATCACTGGCTGCGTCTGGAGTACTCTGTTTGGGTTGCTAATCCCGATTCCTTTGGTGTTGTCCGTACCATGGTGCGGTGATCTTCGTGTCGGCGTGAAATTGGGTCAATTGGGGTTTTTGCCGTGGCACTGGATTGGGTTACAGCGTGAGGCGGTTATTAGTTTAGAAGGTTTACACGTTTCTAACATCTAGATTCACCGGATGCTTTGTTAGGATTTTTTTTTAAAAAAAAAACCACTGCAAAGTGTTAATGATTTCTTTATTCGTTGCATGAATACCTTCCGTGTGAAATGTGGATAGTTTCGTCTCTCAAAGAGACCTAAACTGAAAATCTGACATTGCACAGCCGTTGATCTTGGTTTCTTATAACTTATAGTGGTTTATAATCAAATACGTAGTAAGTGTATGTGCAATGTTGATTGCAGAGGGGATGTGGGAACAGATGGCTATGAACAGCGGTGCCACTATGCAACCTGGGTCATATCCTGAGCGACCAGGTGAACCTGACTGCACTTACTACCTCAGGACCGGATTGTGTCGATTCGGCATGAGCTGCAGGTTCAATCATCCTCCGGATAGGAATCTGGTGAACATCCGCCTTTCCAATCCCTGATTATGTGTCATATTTGCTTTGAATCACCAGATGTTTTGCCATTGTCCAGCATCCTTGTTGTTATGTACATTAGCAGCATTGTTATAAACCATGTGCGGTTGGACAAAATTTTATTCCTGAACCAAAGGCACTTAGAATTTTTTTCATTTCTGATGTGTTTCAGTTGCATCACGGAACACAATGCTAGAAGCAATGTTTGAAAAGCAAAGCTGTGATGACATGTCTCTATGATCATTATTGGTATTTAATCCGTTCCCCTTGGGAAAACATACAAAGTATTGGTTCCAGTAGGCTGATGATAAGGTTTTTTCTAAGGTGCTTGTCAGTCTTATGTGTGGTTTGAAGTTCTGTTAACCCACAAGTATGTGGTCTGTTGCACATAACACCAATTTGTAAAAACAATACAGAAAAATCTCTTTTTTAAACCTTCAGTGTATCAGTATGATTTTTTCCCTTGACCCATCCTCCTATCAGTTCTATTATTGGCAGACTATTTGAAACGTTCACGTGATCTTTGAAGCATAGTTTATGACTACTGTTTGTGGCAATGACTTGTTGATTAGTCTGCCAGAATAGCCTAATTCCACATTAGCAAGTTATCAGAACAGAGGCAATTGTTTATTCTTTTTAGTCTGTTTGGCAATGACGTGTTCTTTAGTGATGCTTTACATTGGTCGGTGCTTCCTTGCAAATTGACATCTTTATTTATTAATCGTTGTTTTTTTTGCTTCATATCCCATTTTTTGTTCTCAAGTTAGGTTGAATCTGTTTAATTTTAGGCTATTGCCTCTGCCAGAATGAAGGGAGAATATCCTGAGAGAGTGGGACAGCCAGAGTGTCAGGTAAGTATGATAACTGATTCTTCTATCCTTCAAAGTCATAGAAGTTTTACTTGTGGAAATGTTTTTTTTGGTTGACAGTGCTATATGCGGTCACTGACTGACTGAGTTTTGGTTCTTGTAGCATGATTTTAAGAAATTGCTTATCTGGCCCATACACTTCCAATTATAATTTGAATAATAAGAAAGTAGACAAGAATATCAGTGCAGCTAACAGATTCTTGTAGTTTTTGCTAAGAGTGCAAGGTTCTAGAATCTAGAGGTGTACTAGACATATTGGTGAACACATGCACACAGCTAGAAAAGAACTCGGACCTATTGTCTTCAGATTTCTGAAGAACAATCTTGTTTTTAATTGTACTCTTACGTTTGACATCTGGCTATTTCTGTTAGTCTTTATATTTCACCAGATCTACGTCTTTGATTGCACAATCTATTGAGTGCTTTAGATTATATGTCATGCTGTGCAAGTGTTGAAACTGAAAATTACTGAACTTTTTTCCTGTAGTATTATCTGAAGACTGGAACATGCAAGTTTGGCCCTACATGCAAATTTCACCATCCTAGGGAAAAGGCTGGAATTGCAGGGAGGGTGCAGCTAAACACATTAGGATATCCACTCCGCCCGGTTCGTCTTTCGTTGCCAGTTATATGTCCTCTTCTACACATGTCTGTTTGCTTTGCTGAAAACAAATCTCCTTTACTTTTGTAGAATGAAAAGGAGTGTGCATATTATTTAAAAACAGGACAATGTAAATATGCAAATACTTGTAAATTCCACCATCCGGAACTTTTCGATGTGGTGCCTTCGTCTCGTGGTTCTCCTATTTATACTTCTGTACATTCCTCTGCAAGCGCTGGTCCGCAGTCCTATACTGGAACTATGCCAAGCTGGGCTTTTCCACGAGCTTCTTTTATACCAAGCCCTAGGTGGCAAAGTCCTTCAAATTATGGACCAATGATTGTACCTCAGGGCCTTGTTCAAGTGCCGAGCTGGAATTCATATCCTGTAAGTTCCTTTGGTATATTAATGCAGTGTAATTTTTACAACTATGGAGCAATCACATTTATCTTTTTCCTTCAAAACTTTATTAAACACTATCTCAAGAGGCTCCCTAGAGGAACAGCGAGTGCGTGTCTGTACTGATTTGAACTTTTTCCCATGCTTATTTGATCTTCTGCGAATTATCAAGCAATGTATCTTCTCTAATGTATTTCGAGATTTGTGACGCTGAAATGTCAAACATGTTCTCACATCAATAATTGGAGTTTGTATTTAGGGTTGATAGTTGCTGATTTTACTTGCCTCTAAGGAGCCCAATGCTATCTGTTTCGTCTTCTCAGGGTCAGCTGCAGTCACCTGGGGCTCAACAAACTTATGGAAGTTCACAACAAGGTGAATCTAGTGCAGGAAATCAGGGAATGCTATCACCCTACAGATCCAGTTCGTTTCCAGTGCCTCAATATGCGTTGCAGAGAGATAATGTATTTCCTGAGAGACCTGATGAACCAGAATGTCAATATTACATGAAGACAGGAGATTGTAAATTTGGTGCAGTGTGCAAGTTCCATCATCCTCGGGTGAGATCAGTGCCCCCTCCGGATTGTGTCTTAAGTCCAATGGGTCTTCCAATACGTCCAGTAAGTCATTAAACCCTTGACTTTCTGTTGTATTTTGTTTTAGGATTCTACTGTTTCTGTTGTATTGATCCTTTGTTTAGACATCATATCTCAATTATATATGAATATGTTGATTGCGGTACTACCTCATGTCGTTTTGGGATAGGCTCAGCAAATTTTCTTGTGGAAACACATTGTCATTGAGAATATGCATCAATGCAACTGCTTGGTTGTTCTATAATCAAGTTTTTTTAAAATCAAATATCTGCTATGTTGTTTATAAAGAGGTTCTCATGTCCGACCAAAAAATGAAGGATTGTCCATACATCATGTTTCTCAGCTAGATGATCAATTTCAGTGTCATGATTTCTGCTAACAGTGGCTGATTTATTCTCATAGCAATTAATGCACACCATACTAAAGACACTAAGATGCATATTCAGATACCACTATTAGACCATTCTTTATATGTGTTGGTTGAGCTCTGATTTATCTTAAAAACTTTAGAGGGCTGAGCCACAAATCTCACTATGAGCTACCGGCGTCATTGTTGATACGTGGACACTGATTAGAGCAATGTTAAAAGTAACAAATTTGCTAGGACATGCATTAGTTAGTTACTGGTAGCATACAAGTTGTTGAAGGGACAAGTGCATAGACTCGTGTCTTCTTATGAATAGGCATTAGCTAGTCCTTTTGCTACACCCCATTGAATGGTCTGTCATCTTGATTATCCTGCCCAATGGTTTTTTAGGGTGAAGAATTGTGCAAATTCTATTCTCGTTATGGCATCTGCAAGTTCGGCGCCAACTGTAAATTTGACCATCCTACAATGGCTGCTCCAATGGGAGTCTATGCATATGGTTTCTCTGCGTCTGGCTCTCCTGCATCCGCTTCAACTAATGTACCTATGGCGCGACGCCTTCTGGGATCCCCATCTGGTTCCGGATATGCGTCCTAGGCGTCTTTTTCACTTGACCTGCTTTGATGTATAAAATCCACGGCATTGCCTCAGGCGCTGTGAATGTTTCTCCTAACTTCCCGCCGGGATCAAAGTTCTGTAAATTGAGTTGCTACCGGAGACGTACAGCCCCTTCTTTTTGTTAATCCAGATATTTGGGAATAATAACTCTTGGAACCGAATAAACTTTAGGTGCAGAAGTACCAGTTTTCAGGTGCCTGCACTATTTGACACTGCTACACCTATGGTTCCTAACAGTTGATGAGGTAGGAAACTCTCTGAAGGATCTGAAGCCTCGAGGTGTGCAGTTGAAAAATTATATCATTGCGTCAATTTTTTTTGGAACCTGTATTCAGCTGGTGTTGAGGCAGATATTGTGGGATGCGTTCTCCACATCCTCAGCCTAGAATCTCAAACCGTGGTCAAAGCCTCAAAAGGTACACAGTAGGTGTAGCTGACACTCGAGGATGTCACGTGTTCGCCATTATTATTTTGAGAAAATTGTCACCATTAGTTTGCACATATGTTTCTGAGGTGAAATGCACCCTCCACTAAGTCCAACAATTGAAATCAATGAGGACACGATAAGGTGCCCGGCCTGGTCCGGCCACATTTCCTGTGGTCAGGTTTAATCATATGGTAAGTCGCTGAAAAATGCAAAGGACACGATAAGGTGCCCTCACTCTCGACTCTATGAAGCCAATTGCGCCCTCACTCTCTGACTCCTGATCCGTGTCCGTATTAAGCGTATCTACTGTGGTTGGTTTCCAAAAGGAGCAATTTGACCATGACCTATAGAGTTCAAACCGAGTCCCTCCCATCTTTTGTTGGGCCACAAATTCCTCAGTTTTGCTTGAACGATCTGTCAAGCATGTTATCTACCCCATTGGCTTGCAATGAGATACACATACACGGTAATAAAAGTAAGACGCATCATCATATGGCTTGCAATGGGATACACGGTAAAACAATGTGTGGTACACCGTACACCAGTCTTTGGTCCCAGCTCATGCTGGTTGTGCAGTGAGGCGTGGGCCGCGTGGCACGGGACACTGGAGTACTGAACTGGCGGGGCGTGTTTGCTGCCTTACATCCGGCTGGCCAGCTAGAGCTCGGTCTAAATGAAACATGTGATCGTGTTTGGTGCACGTAGCAGCAGACACGGGCTAAATCGAGAACGTGTTTGGTTCACTGCATGCAAGCATCTCTTGTCTCACTGACATATCTGGTTCACCTGCGCTCGCATGAGCCAGACTGTGAAAAAACGGTGAGAGGTAGCTTCACTCGGGAGCCAGACTGAGAGGGAGAAAAAACATGGGTAGAGACAGACCAACTCTTGGGCCAAGTAAACCAAACACAAGCTTCTGCACTGTAGGGCTCGGGCCACCCTCCGGCCTCCCAGCAAACACGTCCGTGGTGGCGGAGCGACCGAAGCGTCCAGCACACTGTCAAAGCTGGGGTCTCGGTTGGTGGTTTGGTACTACCAAGGACCCGGCAGATTCGCTCATCAGGCAAAAAAAAAAAAAAACACAGTAGCACTGGTCAACTAGCACAGGAGCGCTAGCAATTTGCCGTCAAACCTGCAACCTGCGGGGATCTTCCGTGCTCCACGTTAAAAGAAAGAGCAAATTCCGCTTAGGTCAGTCTGAATGAGGTGTCATTTGAGTTTTATTCGTATTAAATATGTTGTCACATAAACACTTTTGATGACATGATAGTGTATATAAGAAGAGAGAAGAGATGAGTGCCACGGGACACTCTCTTGGCATGAATACCCACTCTTTATGAGTCTTAGAATTAAATGCTAGAATGAAACTCTTCACTGAGAGTGACTGTTTCATTCGAGTTTCATTTCATTTTGTACAACATAACAGTCTTGGAAACAACGCCATGAAACTATCTATTGAGACTCGCCTTATAGATACTCCATCTATCTCAAATTATAAAAGTTTGACCAAAATCATAGAAAAAAAATAAAAAATTATAATATCAAATATATATATTATGAAAATATAATTGAGAAAGAATCTAATAATACTTACATAAATATTATTTTATTATCATATAAGTTTAATGAAGTTAAAATATTTTAACTTTCCAACATTCTTCAAATATCTTATAATTTAGAATGAAAGGAGTACTGATATACCTAGATTTTATATATTTTTTTGTCATAAAAATAGATCTAACTCTATTATATTTAAACGGAAATCAAACTCTGTTATATGTCTAGACGAGTGTTGCTCTAATTCGTATAGGTATCCAAAAGTTGAGATTTTATCAATAATCGTGTCCTGTGTTTCAATTTGTTTTTAGATTGACAATGCAATATGTATGAACACTTAACCCGTACGAGTACGGGACACAGGAAGATAGTGACGGGCCATGAAAATACTTTGTATTCTAAAAGCTTGTTTAGATCACCTAGAACTATAGTTCAGATGGGCTAAAGTTTTTTTTGGCTAAAATTTAGCTTAGTACTATTTGAATACCTGGATTAAAAGTAACTTTCCTGAATAGAATAAATACACAAGTGCACCTTTTATTTCATATTAGTTCACGTTTGCCAACTAATGAACCAATTACTAGTCGGATTGAAAACTAAAACTAAGTTCGTTTTAGTCCACCTAAGTTCGTTTTACCAATTTTGACCGGAAAAAAAAAAACACCACCGCACCGTCTTCGCACGCGCGATCCGACGAGGCCATGACGCCAGCTGGTGCGTGTCAGCGTGTGCGCACGGGAGAGGGCGGCGGTGGATTTCCAATTCCAAATCTCGCATCCCGAGCCGTGCGCTCGCTTTCTCCGAAGTCCCCCCTCTCACTTTTTACTTCACTTCACTTGGCCGGCGTCGTACCAGCAGCAGAGTTTCCCTCTCCGGATCCCTCCCTCTCACCTCCAGTCTCCGCTACTCCATTCCGAATCGGAGCGGAGCGGACTGCCACCACCGAAACCCTAGAGCAAGCAGCGATGCGCAGTCCGGTCCCGCTCCTCCTCCTGCTCATCTGCATGGCCGCGGCGGCCTCCGTCGACGGCTCCCAGGTACGTCAGCCGCCAGCGTCTCCTCATCCTCTATCCTCACTCAGCCGCCTCGACCCCCTGCTGCAATTCCGGCTTACATTGCGCCTCTCCTCTGCGCAGGCGCAGGAACCCGGGGCGGCGCGGCGCGGGATGGTGCCGGTGGCCCCCGCGGAGGCGGAGCTCGGCGCGATAGCGCTGGCCCTCAACGACACGCGGCGGCGGCGACTCGGGGGCAGCTTCCAGCTCTGCGCGCCCTGCACCTGCTGCGGCGGGGCCAGCGGCGCCTGCGTCCTCGCGCCCTGCTGCTACTCCATCAACTGCAACATCCCCAACCGCCCCTTCGGGTACTGCTCCTTCACGCCCAAGTCCTGCGAGTGCATTGGATGCAGCCTCTGAGCTCCAGTTTCAATTGAGTTGGTCACGGTAAGAGTGAGACAGAGTGGGGGCAGTAAGGCATATGTATAAATTCCCCCACCTTCTTAGTTAAGTCAGTGGCGATTGCTGTTGTTTCTAGCTAGTACGTAGTGTTTTGCTGTGATCACTGCTACTACATTCGATGATTTAGTTGAGAGAAGGAAAGGTTGATTTAGAGGTAACTGCTCTGGGGTTTTGCTTTTCTGTCGCCACACATTGGATGTCTGATTAGGATGCTACTTGTTCATAGTGGTTTGTTGATAGCTGGAATAAATATATTTGTTTAGATGCAGTGATTTTAGTGGATGCCATCTCTTCCATCCTGACCGTGCCCTGGAATGTGATAGCTCGTTCGTCATCGTGTCAACCCTTTTCTGATTCTGACTGGATTGGCCAGACCTTATCAGCACATGGATTGTACTCGTACATGTTCCCTTCTTCGCTCTTTTCTGCCATGACACGATATTTGACAGGTCATATGTTCTGACGATTCATACTTCCAGTCCCAAAAGAATGTGATTCTTGGTTTTTGAGAAGTCAAACAGTTTTAGGTTTGACTAAAATCTATAAAAAAAAAACTAATACTATGGTGTTTAAATAAGTATTATTAAGTTAATCATGAAGTATATTTTCATAGTAAAACCTATTTGGAGGCACAAATGTTGATAATATTTTCTATGCTAATATAACTCTTGTATCAAGAATCGCGTTCTTTTCTCTGCTTTGACAATTTAGAAATATATGGGATATTTTTAAGCATCAATAATACAAGCAGATTAAATACCATTAATGTGCTTTTATGTCTCACCAATTTATATTTAGGGGGTGTGTTTGGTTCCCCCTCCTAAACTAAAGTGGACTAAAATATTTTAGTCACCTTTTGGTACCTCTTTAATGACTAGTGAAACTAAAGTATTTTAGTCACCTTTTAGTCAATTTGTTTGGTACTTTAGTCTACTAAAGTTTAGGAGGTGGGAACCAAACACACCCTTATTTTGCTACTACCCAACTTCAAAGATAATTTTCTTTCCAATTTGTTAAAAAGAGTCTGCATAATGAAATTTATCAGAAATTTAGTGATGAATTGTTGTTTTGCTGGCGAATCTTATTTATGTAACTTACTTACATCCTGACTCCTGATAATGAAATGCACCTGTGCTGCTTCACAGAGGATATCTAATTGCCGACATAGCAGAGTGAACACCCAAACTTTCATCACATGTGTCGGTGTTATGATCCGGGGGTCAAGACCACCAACGAGTAAATTTGTATATCGCGTGCTCCCTCTCTCAGACGTGATGCAAGATGGACCCAAGGTTTATCCTGGTTTGGGCAAAGAAGGCCCTACGTCCAGCGGGGGGATGACTTGTATTATCTCGCACCCAAAGCGTGCTCGTACAGGGGGTACAAGCTGTGTTACACGGGGTTGCTCAGAGTGAGCCGCGGTCTAAGGCTAGCGGGTTTGCCCTAGGCTGCAGGTTTGTCATCCGAGGGGTCGATCGAGTGGCGGGGTGTATATGCGTGGAGCGTCAGAGTCTGTGCTGAAGTCCCGGAGATTTCAGGATCCAGCCAGCCGTCAGCCCCCTATATTCTACCTCGGCGTCCCCTTTTATAGACCAAGAGGAGGTCCGAGGGTACAGGGTCCTAACTGTGGCAATATGGGTAGCGTGTCCGAGGCACAGTGTTGGCGGAGAGACGTTGAGCACTGTGCCGGCATGGCCTTCCCGTCCTTCTGGCGTCCCCGGTCGTGGCGGCAGTAGAAGTCGCCACAGCACAGCATCCGCAGGCGGGCACGAATCCCACGGCTGAAGCGGGACGGGGCGGATGGGACGACCCCCATACTGGAGTTGTTGGAGAGAGGGGTCGAGCCCCCTGGTCGAGGGAGGGGTCGAGCCCTGCGTGGCTCTGTCGCATTCCCAAAGTCGTCGTCGAGGGCCGCACTGTTCACTTTCCGAGGGCTACTGCTGGAGTCCGTACTCGCGTAGTGGCGACAGTGGTGGCACAGTTGACAGGAGTCGGGGACTTGACGGGGAGTTGGCGGATTTGACAGTGGACGCGGGTGCCCATGTCGTTAGGTGGTTTCACTTTAACCCATGCCGGGAGCAGTTGGGTTAATCGAGCCTCTCGTCCAGGGGTCGTCTGTTCGACCCCTGGTCCGTCGCTCATCGTCGAGGTAGGGTCGAAGCAGAGACGGGGTCGGAGAGGTCGAGGTAGAGGTCGGGGGGTCGTTCGTTCGACCCCTCGTCCGTCCTTCGTCCGTCGATGTAGGAGCCGGGGGGTCGTTCGCTCGCCCCCTCGGTCCGTCATTCGTTCGTCGATGTAGGAGTCGGGGGGTCGTTCGCTCGCCCCTCGGTCCGTCATTTATCGTCGAGGTAGGAGCCGGGGGGGTCGTTCGCTCGCCCCTCGGTCCGTCATTCGTTCGTCGATGTAGGAGCCGGGGGGTCGTTCGCTCGCCCCTCGGTCCATCATTTATCATCGAGGTAGGAGCCGGGGGGTCGTTCGTTCGCCCCTCGGTCCGTGTCTTGACGTCGAGGTGGGGGCCGGGGGGTCGTTCGCTCGCCCCTCGGTCCGTCATTCGTTCGTCGATGTAGGAGCCGGGGGGTCGTTCGCTCGCCCCTCGGTCCGTCATTTATCGTCGAGGTAGGAGCCGGGGGGTCGTTCGTTCGCCCCTCGGTCCGTCTCTTGACGTCGAGGTGGGGGCCGAGGGGACGTCCGAACGACCCCTCGTCCGTCATTCGGCGTCGAGGTGGGCTGACCCGTGATTTGTTGCCACAGCTGGTGTAGAGGGGGCCCTCGAGCGATGGGTCGTGCCTTACTGAGTAGTGGGCTGGTCCCTACCTTAAAAATAGTTGCTATATTTAGCGTTAATTTATCGAAGGGTTTAGGGTACCCCTTACCTTCGTACCCGACAGTAGCCCCCGAGGCCCCAGAGGAGTGATTTAGAACTCCTCTGGGGGCTATGATACGCGTTTTCTCGGAGGGAGTAAGGATTGCCCGGAGGTTTTGTCCTTGGCCTGCAGGGTTAGTGAGAGATTCGATTCTCCGTGGGGTGCGCGCGAGCGCACCCCGTGGGGGTAGCCCCCGAGGCCTCAGAGGAGTGATTAAGAACTCCTCTGGGGCTATAATATGTTGTATCGAGGGGTTTTTAAGGATACCTGGAGGCGTGGCACCCTGTCGAGGGGTCGATTCCATTCATTTCCCTGAAAAGAGAAGTGTTCGAGGGCGGCTGTCGAACCCTACCGAGGGCCAGCCTTCGCTCCCTCGAGCACCATTGGAGTCAGAGCGCCCCGCCCGAGAGGTCGACTCTGTCTGCCAGGTCACGAGTTTTTCACCCCTCTTTCGTCGAGGGGTGCCGTGCGTAGTTGGGCCCTCGAGCCCTCGAATGGCTAGGCCTTCACTACCTCATAGCGTCCTTCTCACAGATCCTTGCGTTCGGATTGTGGGGTGAAGAGCATCGTGCTATCCTCGTTAGGACGAGCCCGAAGTCCTCGGTGAGCTGTTCTCGGGCATGAGTCCATTAGAAATGGTGCCCAGTACGGGTAAAAATCCGAGTGAGAACTCGTGCCCCATTCGATAGGGGTCGACTAGTGGCCCGGAGGCGTTCTCATTGTTAAGCAAGCCGTACGGCTTACTAAGCACGACCATGTGGATCACCAAGGTGCCAACCCCATTCGATAGGAGTTGGTGACTCGATGCCTCCCAGTGTAGGGATCCTTAGGTGTTCCTAGGTATGCCTCGGATATGTCCCAGGGAGCCTCGAGAGTTCGTTATCGAGCTAGGGGCATGCGCCTGGCCTCCCCGGGACATCCCTGACTCGCGTACTCGAGGGCGGCTGTCGAACTCCGTTCGTGGAGCCAGCCTTCGCTCCCCCAAGATTTGGGTGTGGACCGGAGTCCGTTAACCATGGGTCCTTCCTGACCTCAGGTACTCGAGGGCGGCTGTCGAACCCTATGTAAGGGCCAGCCTTCGCTCCCTCAAGATTTGACGGATGGTTCGTCATCCGACGCTATCCTCAGGAGGAGTCCTGCCTTGTGGACCGCCGAGGGGAAAAGTAGGTGGTTGTTGTATTGAACTTGGGGACATACCTGTGCTGGAGCTCTCGAGGGAGGCTGTCGATCCCACGGACGGGCCAGCCTTTATCCCTTCGAGGCCGTGGAATGAGCTGGAGTCGACGACCCGAGGCCTCGTCAGGCCTTGGGTACTCGAGGGGGGCTATCGAGCCCGTTCGTGGGCCGGCCTTTGTCCCCTCGAGATTTTGGGGTGGACCGAAGTCCTAACCCGAGGTCATTTCTGGCCTCGGGTACTCGAGGGTAGCTGTCGAACCCTCTTTCGAGGGCCAGCTCTCGCTGCCTCAAGATTCCTTACCCTCGAAGATAACGCTTCCGATCGCGCGCGCCTTTTTAGGCGATGTCCGTTCGGCGCAACAGTGGCGGTTGCAGGGCGGAGTGCGGCGCGGAGCCCGACGATGGGACGGAAGGCCTTATCCTGGAGGAATACGAGGAAGGGAGTACAGGCGAATTAAATGCGGAGATTCTCTTGCCTGTCTGCCGGATCCGTCCGTTGGCCTCCCGCGTATAAGTAGCGAAGGTGAGGAGTCGGGTGTTCTTTCCGCACACTTGCCTTCCTCGCCTCCTTGCCTTCGTCTTCCTTGCCTCCTTCTCCCCGCTACTGCCTTAGGCGTCCCGCGAGCCGGAACTCTGCGCAAGCGAGAGAGAGAAAGAGAGGGATAGGGAACGTACCGTCCGCCCCTAAGTCCGAGCAAACCACCGTCCCCATGGCCAAGTTCGACCTCGTCGGCCCTGATGACTGGCCCGCCTCCTTGGTGATCGCCTCGCACCTGACGGGGTTGGTGGAGAGTGGCCTTCTCCGGCCTGCTACCACGGCGGAGAGGCCGGAGTGGCTGGTTCCGCCGCCGGACCACGCTGAGCCCAACCCACCGGAGGGGTATGTGGTGTCGTTCGAGATTTTCCACCGGGCAGGACTAGGCGCCCCACCCAGTCGCTTTCTGCGCGCGCTTCTCCACTATTACGGCGTGGAGCTCCAGCACCTCACCCCCAATGGCGTCTGCCAGGCGGCGGTCTTCGCCGCGGTGTGCGAAGGCTACCTTGGGATCGAGCCCCACTGGGAGTTGTGGCTCCACATCTTCAAGGCCAGCATCTTCCACGCCTCGGTCGACAAGGGTACCCGCCAGATGGTCAGGGCCGGGTGCTGCAGCATCTTCGTCAAGCGGTCGGGGTGCTGGATCCCGGGGAAGTTGTCCTCGAGCCACTCCGGATGACACTCCGGGTGGTTCTACCTGAGGAACGACGACGATCTGCTCCCGGCGTACACCGGGAGGACACTCGACGCCCAGCCCGACTGCTGGGGATATGGCGTCCCGACGAACAAGCAGGACCGCCTCAACGGCTTGTTGGACGCACTCAGGCGTCTGAAGGAGGAGGGGCTCACAGCGGAGATTGCCGCGTCGGCGTTCCACCAGCGGCGGGTCGTGCCACTGATGGCTCGACCCCTCCGCATCGACGAGATGGGTCCGGGGGTCGATCTCTCAGGCTGTCGCCTCGTCGAGGACGAACTGGCCCCGGATAGGGTGGTCCGCCGTGTCCGCAGCTTCTTCGCGGGGTCGTTCGCCGCCAAGAGCGTCGCGAAGATCCCCATGAAGCCGGACGAGGGCTTCTTTGAGCTGGTAAGGTCCTCTCCTCTTGTTAGAGTCCTCGTGCTCGCCCTTTCCGACCTCTTTGCCCGTGTTCTAACTGCCTCGCGTTCCGCAGGGGAATGTGTCCTTCCGACCCTCGCCCCCGCCGGTGAAGGAGGACCGGGCCGCGAAGCAGGCGAGGCGCCTCCATGCGGAGAAGCAGAAGGCCGACAAGGACAAAGCCAAGAAGGCCACATCCAAGAGGGCCCGGGAGAGAGAGGCGAGAGAGCAGCGCCGGACCCGTCAGAGGAGGGAAGGCCTTGACGAGGAGTTGTCGCCCTCAGAAGAGGAGGACGAGGAGGAGGGGGACGAGGAGGAGGTGAACTGGAGCGATGTGGAGGAGGAGACGGCGCTTGAATAGGCGGTCGTTGTAACCGGTGGAGGGGAGGGGTCGACCTCGAGGTCAGCCCCTACCTTCGAAGCTGGGCCACGGGGGGAGCGCCCCGTGGCTTCGCAGGAAGAAGTGTCGCGGCAGACGCGCGCGCGCGGGCGTCGCGATCCCCGTCGGGGGGTCGATCGATCGAGCCCCCGACGCCTGCCGCGTCGAGCGCACGGGCGCCGGGCCCGTCGGCGCAGGTGGAGACCAGCAAGGGGACGACAGTGGCGCCGCCGGCCCCTGCCCAGGAGGCGGTGCCGAGAGCCGCCTCGACCCCCGCCCCCCGGGCGGTGGTGCTCAAGGGTTCGACCAGCCCGACGGTCGCCGGGCTCCGAGGGGGTAAGTCGCTTTCATGGACGTTGTCTGTATTTTTCTTTTTGTCGATAATGACTCGTGCTCATCGTTGCACACGGGTTTCTTTTTCAGGTCGAAGCGCCCGCAGGGAGCCGTGCCCTTCGCCCCTGCCAAAAAGCTGAAGGCGGGGGCTGCGGTCCAAGCAACCGCCGAGGTCGGTCCTGCCGCTCCACCCCCTTCGACGCTCACCCCCGAGGCGGCATGGGCAGCCACGGCCCGGGAGGCGATGGAGCGGGGGAAGGCGCAGGGGGGCTGCTCAGACGACGGAGGTGGCGAGCCCGCCGGCGGTGGCCGTCGAAGCGACGGTCGTGGCGCCCGCGCGGCCATCGGAAGAAGTCGCACCTGGCGCCCCGGGGGGGGGGGGGGGGGGGCGGGGCTTCCGCCGACGGCGGTCGCGGCCGAGGAGGTGGGGGTAGCCAGGCCCCAGGCCCCCGTGATCGAGGGGAGGCTCGGGCTCACCCGACGCCGGGGCGTTGGCCCGAGGGCCTTGCCGCGTTGGAAGCTCGACTTCGGCTCGAGCATGAGGGCACGACTGCCGACGCACCCGAGGGCCCTTCGTCGACGCCGAGGCTCGAGGAGGAAGGTCGGGTCGAGCGGCCCGACGCAACACCCGCGCCGGCGCAGGGCGGGATGTTGATGGAGCCCACCCCCGCCGAGGTGGACGAGATGGTGGCCGAGCTGGTGGGCTCGGCGGAGACGACCACCGTCGCGGTCCCTCAGGCGGAGCCGGGGGTGGGTCGGCCTCCCCTCGAGGCTGGGGGGCCGTCATCTTGAGTTAAGCCATGCTTCGACTTACTCGAGACGCAGTGGGTTTGCATTGCGGAGTACTAATTTCTTCGAGTCTTTCACCGCGCAGGGCCGTTCTACTGGCCTGGGTCTTCTTCTCCTAGTGGCGACGGCCCGGCGGGGCCATCGACGTCCTCGCGGGGTGGCCCAGAGGACAAGAGAGGACATGCGGAGGAGTTCTCGCCCCTCCTTGCTTGGCGAGAGGAGGTCGAGCGGCGTGGGGGTCCCGTCGCCGTGCGCCAGGGCGTCACGCGGACGGTCGAAGAGAGGATCGCCGCCCGCAGCGTGGCCTGGGGCCAGGAGGTTCTCGAACTGGCGGACCCTCAAGACCCCGAGCGGCTCTTCCTCACGCTTGACGACCAGGCCGAGCTCCGACGTTGGGAGCACGTCGAGGAGTATCGGGCCTGGTTCGAGCACTCGGTGCGCCTCGCCGCGGAGGTTGCCGCCGAGGATATACGCCAGGGGATGGAGGTGGGTTTCGCTCTCCCTTAGATTTTACTTGGAATATCTGATCGCTGTTTGCTGACGGTTTCCCTTTTATCATCGTCAGGCGCTGCGGGTGAGGTCTTATGAGAAGTTCCAGTACATCCTCCGGGTATAGGGACAACTCTCGACCCTTCGTTCCTCGTTGGACAGGGCGGTAGATGAGGCCGCCCGCGCGAGGGCTGAGACGGCAGCCGTCCGGTAGGACGCCGAATCCAAGGTCGCCCACGCGAGGGCCGGCTACGAGGCTGTTCAGAAGGAAGCCTGGGCGACCTTGCAGACGGCACAAACGAAGCTCGACCTCGCCTTTTAGTCCTCCGTCACCGTCGGGCAGGAGCGGGACGCTGCCCTCGAGGCCAAGCGCAAGGCCGAGGAGGAGGCCGCCCGGCTGAAGGAGGAGCTGGCCCGGGCGAGCGAGAGTATCCGAGGGCTCCGGGGAGACCTCGACGCCGTCTCCCGCGAGCGTGGCACGCTGACCGCCTCGGAGGAGAAGGCTCGGACCCGCGCGACCTCCCTGGGCGTGGTGGCGATGAACCAGAAGAGGGCCCTCGATGACGCGGGAAAAACCATCGAGGGCCTCGAGGCCAAGGTCAGGGGTCAGGCCTCCGACCTTGTCGACGTCTGCCGCCAGCTCAAGGAGACCGAGCAGGCCTACGCCACCCTGGACGCGCATGCCCAAGGTGGGTGTTTCGAGAGTGTTGCAGAATTTGTCCTGTCTCGACCCTTCTTCCTGCTCTTTTGGGCTTTGACCGTGTTGCGTGCTGTTTTGGCAGAGCTCGCAGTGGATAAAGCCCGCGCCCACGAGGACCTGAACAGCCTCCAGGGCCTCCTCGGGACGGAGGCGAACCTCAACGCGAAGCTCGCGGACGCCATCAACACTTTCTGCAACGACCTCTTGGTCAAGCCGGAGCCGGATGTCGAGGGCGATGCTCGGGGGGACTCCCTGCTGCGCCGCTTCTACTCCATGACGCGGGGGGTGACGGAGAACGTCCGTGCCGCCCTGCATGTGGGCGTGAAGTGGGCCCTCGCGGTCGTCAACTCGCTCTACGACGTAGACCTCAACCTCGTTGTCGACGGGTTCGCCACCGACCCGAGGCTGACCGAAGAGGAGAACGACGTGAAGTGCCAGGAGTTGATGGATCACGCAGAGGTGCCTGGAGGCTAGCTGGCGAAGCTCTTCGAGCCTGAGGTGATCCCCTCGGTGGACGGAGATGGCGCCGAGTAGCCCTCAGAAGGTGTCGACGAGTAGTCCTGGGCCTGCGAGCCATATCTGGACAAGAAGGTCCATGTAATAGTTAGGCCTTTGTACTGATACAATGCCGAGCCCCCGAGGGTTTCTTGTGTATAATGCATTTTGATCGAGATGCACATGGTTATTTTTGTTTTCTCGAGCTCTCTCTGCTTTTCTTTGCCTGAGTCGACGCCTGTGAACTAAGTGTTGGACGCACGCTCGTATCCCTGGAAGGGGGGTGGTGAGCGGGATACCGTAGCCCTGGGGCGTAGGTGAGTCCCTGGCTCGACGACACCCTCGACCCTTAGGGAGTTCGAGGCGCCTTTACTTAGTTATGAAGCGTACTCGAGGGAAAGAACGAGAGGGAAAGCCGAGTTTCGAAAAAACGTTCGAGTTTTTCGGGGACTTAGGAGGGGGGTGCCCCCCCTGTTAGCCCCCGAGGGAGGCTCGACTTTGCTGGGGCAAAGTCGAGGCTACCTTAGTGCTGTAGACAGGTGCGTCTCGTTATTTCTACTTCTTGAGCTCTCTCTGCTTTTCTTTGCCTGAGTCGACGCTTTGTGAACTAAGTGTTCGACGCACGCTCGTATCCCTGGAAGGGGGGTGGCGAGCGGGGATACCGTAGCCCTGGGGCATAGGTGAGTTCCTGGCTCGACGACACCCTCGACCCTTAAGGAGTTCGAGGCGCCTTTACTTAGTTACGAAGCGTACTCGAGGCAAAGGTCGAGAGGGAGAGTCGGGTTTCGAAAAAAAGTTCGAGTTTTTCGAGGGCTTAGGGGGGTGCCCTCCTGTCAGCCCCCGAGGGGAGCTCGACTTTGTCGGGGCAAAGTCGAGGCAACCTTCGAGTTGCGAACGAATGTGAAATGTGTTTCGAGAACATTTTATTCATTCGAGGATTTCTACATAAATGCGAAAATGTACAAGGCCCTGAGGCCTCAGGGATAGAAGCGACGTAGCTGTTCGATGTTCCACGCGTTGGTGAAGATCTCGCCCTTCTCGTTCTTCAGTTTGTAAGTGCCGAGCTTCAGCACCTCTGCCACGATGAAGGGTCCCTCCCAAGGTGGTGTCAACTTATGACGCCCCTTGTTGCTTTGTCGACGGCGCAGAACGAGGTCGCCGACGTTGAGGTCCCTTTTGCGCATGTTTTTGTCGTGGTAGCGCCGCAGCGTCTGCTAGTACCGTGCCGACTTGAAGAGTGCCATGTCTCGGGCTTCCTCGAGCTGGTCGAGGGAGTCCTCTCGGGCTACCGTGTTGGCTTGCTCGCTGTAGGCTTTCAGTCGAGGGGACCCGTACTCGAGGTCAGTGGGGAGGACGGCCTCGGACCCATAGACCAAGAAGAACGGGGAGAACCCCGTGGCTCGACTCGGTGTCGTTCGGAGACTCCATAGCACAGCGGGCAGCTCGTTGACCCATCTCCTTCCATGTCTGTTCAGCCGGTCGAAGATCCTCAGCTTGAGGCCCTGCAAAACCATACCATTGGCACGCTCGACCTGACCGTTAGTTCGAGGGTGGGCAACTGCGGACCAATTCACCCTGATGTGGTGATGGTCACAGAAGTCTAGGAACTTTTGGCCGGTGAACTGCGTGCCGTTGTCGGTGATGATGACGTTGGGGACCTCGAAGCGGTGGATGATGTTGGTGAAGAATAGCACGGCTTGTCGAGACTGGATGTTGGCGATGGGTCGAGCCTCGATCCACTTCGAGAACTTGTCGATAGCCACAAGAAGGTGAGTGTGCCCACCCTTGGTTCTTTTCAGGGGGCCGACCATGTCAAGCCCCCATACTGCGAACGGCCAAGTTATGGGTATCATATGAAGAGCTTGGGCGGGTAGGTGGGTCTGCCTGGCGTAGAATTGGCATCCCTTGCAGGATCAAACGAGTTTGGTGGCGTCGTTGACAGCGGTCGGCCAGTAGAAGCCCTATCGAAAGGCACTTCCTACCAGCGTTCTCGGCGCCACGTGGTGGCCACAAGCCCCCGAGTGTAGATCCTTCAGCAATGCCCTCCCCTCTTCGAGGGTGAGGCAGCGTTGAAGTACACCCGACGGGCTTCGTCGATATAGTTCGCGGCCATCCCCGTATAGGACGTAGGTTTTGGCACGTCGAGCTACACGATGGGCTTCCGTGCGGTCTTCCGGGAGTTCGCCTCGCGTCAGGTACTCGAGGTAAGGCGCGCCCAATCTGTCGGAGGGGTTGGCGCTGCGACGGCCCCGTCGATCTCCATGACCTCTCCCCCGCTCGAGGGGGGATCGGTCGAGGGGGGTGGGTCGACCCGTTGCTCGAGGGCGGGAGCCCCCGAGTCCAGGTCGACGGACGGCGTGTGCAGATCCCTTGAGAAGATGTCGGGAGGGACCGTGCCTCGAGTAGACGCGATTTTGGCCAGCTCGTCGACAACTTCGTTGTACCGACGGGCTACGTGGTTGAGCTTGAGGCCGTAGAACTTGTCCTCGAGTTTTCGGACCTCCTTGCAGTAGGCTTCCATCTTGGGGTCATGGCGGCTCGAGTCTTTCATCACTTGGTCGATCACCAACTGAGAGTCCCCTCGCACGTCGAGGCGTTGAACCCCAAGCTCGATGGCGATGCGCAGGCCGCTGACAAGAGCCTCGTACTCGACGACGTTGTTTGAGGCGGGGAAGTGGAGGCGGATGACATAGCGCATATGGACCCCTGAGGGTGATATGAACAGCAATCCGGCGCCTGCTCCCGTCTTCATCAACGATCCGTTGAAGTACATGGTCCAGAGTTCGCTCTAAACCTGCGCTGGGGGTAGTTGGGTGTCGGTCCATTCTGCAACGAAATCTGCCAGTACCTGAGACTTGATGGCCTTCCGAGGTGCGTAGGAGAGAGTTTCCCCCATGAGTTCGGCCGACCACTTGGCGATCCTTCCCAATGCCTCCCGGTTCTGGATTATTTCTCCGAGGGGGAAAGATGAAACCACAGTGACTGGGTGGCCCAGGAAATAGTGTTTGAGCTTACGCCGAGTGAGGACGACCGCGTACAACAGCTTCTGGATGTGGGGGTACCTCGTCTTGGTCTCGGAAAGGACCTCGCTCACGAAGTAGACAGGCCTCTGAACCGGCAGGGCGTGTCCTTCCTCTTCCCTCTCGACCACTATGACCGCGCTGACTACCTGGGTAGTTGCTGCGACATATAGCAGGAGGGGCTCGGCCGGACTCGGGGGTACCAAGACCGGGGCGAGGTGAGCAAAGCCTTGAGCCTCGAGAGCGACTCCTCGGCTTCGGCGGTCCACGCGAAGTGTTCCGTCTTCTTCAGGAGGCGGTAAAGGGGTAGGGCCTTCTATCCGAGCCTCGAGATGAAGCGACTGAGGGCGGCGAGGCACCCAGTAACCCTTTGCACGCTCTTGAGGTTGTTGATCGGGCCCATCCTCGTGATGGCGGTTACCTTCTCGGGATTGGCCTCGATGCCGCGCTGGGAAACTATGTACCCTAAGAGCATGCCTCGAGGGACCCCGAAGACACACTTCTCAGGATTTAGTTTTATGCGATTAGCCCTGAGGCACCCAAACGCGATCTCGAGGTCTCCGACCAGGTTTCCGACTGTTTTGAACTTGACCACGATGTCATCGACGTAGGCCTCGACGGTCGGCCCTATGTGTTTCCCGAAGACGTGGAGCATGCATCGCTGGTAGGTGGCCCCGGCGTTTCGCAAGCCGAAGGGCATGGTGAGGTAGCAAAACATGCCGAAGGGAGTGATGAAGGAGGTCGCGAGCTGATCGAACTCCTTCATCTTTATTTGGTGGTAGCTGGAATACGCATCAAGGAAGCAGAGGGTTTCGCATCCCGAAGTGGAATCTACTATTTGATCGATACGTGGTAAAGGAAAAGGAACTTTGGGACACGCTTTATTTAGACTAATGTAGTCTACACGCATCCTATCCTTCCCATTCTTTTTCTTTACAAGCACGGGATTAGCTAACCACTCGGGATGATGCACCTCCTTGATGAATCCGGCCTTCAAAAGCTTGTCGACCTCCTCCCCGATGATCCTGCGCTTCTCGTCGAAGCGGCGCAGGCGTTGCTTCACCGGTTTGGACCCGGCTCGGATGTCCAAGGAGTGCTCGGCGACCTCCCTCGGAATGCTCGGCATCCGAGGGACTCCATGCGAACACGTCGGCATTCGTACGGAGAAAGTCGACTAGCACTGCTTCCTATTTGGGCTCGAGGGTGGCGCTGATCGTCAGCGCCTTCCCATCCGCGAGGCCGGGGTCGAGCGGGACGGTCTTCGTGTCTTCCGCCGGCTTGAAGTTGCCAGCGTGTCGCTTGGGGTCGGGGATTTCTCCGGACAAGTCGTCGAGGGCCGCGAGGATTGTCGAATCCTCGCGGGCCTCGGCTTTTTCCACGCACTCGACGTCGCAGTCGTATGCGTGCTCGTAGGAGGTGTCGACGGTGATGACCCCCGAGGGCCCCGGCATCTTGAGCTTGAGGTAGGTGTAGTTCGGGACCGCCATGAACTTGGCGTATCCCGGTCTACCGATGATGGCGTGGTAGGTGCCTCGCCACGCGACCACTTCGAAGGTCAGCTCTTCCTTTTGGAAGTTCGAGGGGACGCCGAAACAGACCG
Source organism: Microstegium vimineum (assembly GCA_022036555.1). Lineage (NCBI taxonomy): Eukaryota > Viridiplantae > Streptophyta > Magnoliopsida > Poales > Poaceae > Microstegium > Microstegium vimineum. The sequence continues at coordinate 24,180,485 of CM039137.1, forward strand.
GTAGCTTGATGCGGCTGATCGAGAGCGCCTTCTTCCCGGGGACGATCCCGTGGAACCCCCCCCCCCCCCCCCGCGCTGGGCAGGAGCATGGTCCTCGGGATCCCCAGGAGGTCGAGGGTCTCGGCGTAGATGATGTTGAGGCTGCTCCCCCATCCATGAGTACCTTGGTGAGGCGGGTGTTGAGGATGATCGGGCCGACGACGAGCGGGTAAGCCCCTGCGTTGGGGATGTGCTCGGGGTGGTCGTCCTGATCGAAGGTGATCGGCGTATGGGACCAGTCGAGGTACCGCGGAGCCTGGGCTCGAACGGAAAAAACTTCTCGACGCTCCCTCTTGCGCTGGCGCGTGGTGAGGCGAGTCGAGGGTCCCATTAGATCATATAGCAGTCGTGGATTTCGAGGAAGCCTCCTTTTTTGACATCGCCCCTGACGTTGGCGTCACAAGGCGGGTCCTCTTTGCCGTCATCCCTCCTGAAGCCAGGAGGGACGAAGTGCTTTCGTAGCATGCGGCAGTCCTCGAGGCGGTGGTTGGCCAGCCCCATATGATAGGGGCAAGGCTCCTTTAGCATCTTATCGAAGACGCCCCCGTCGGGAGGGGGCCCTCGAGGCTTCTTCTTGTCTTCCGCAACGACAAGGTCGTCGTGCTCGACGTTGGGCTCGACGTTGCGTCGGCCTGGTTGGTTCTTCTTCTTCTTCTTCCGGCCGCCGTTGCCGTCGTTGTTCCTTCTAGGCCCATTGTTCTTCTTGGGCCTGTCGTCCGAGCCCCCGGGCTCATCCGCCTTGCCTTTCCCCTTCCCTGGGGGTATCTGGAAGAACGCGCCAACGGCCTCTTCGCCAGCTGTGTAGTTGGCGATGACGTCCATGAGCTCGTTGGCGGTCTTGGGGGTGTTTCGCCCCAGCTCCCGCACCAACTCCTTGTAGGTTGTCCCGGCGATGAACGTCGTGATGACCTCGTGGTCAGAGATGTGGGTCAGTGCGGTACGCTGCTTCGAGAATCGGCGGGTGAAGGCGCGAAGGGTCTCCCCTGGCTTCTGCTTGCAGCTGTGAAGGTCCCAGGGGTTGCCCGGCCGCTCGTAGGTGCCCTTGAAGTTTCCCTCGAAGATTCGGACCAGGTCGGGCCAGTTCTGGATCAAGTCCGGGGGTAGCTCCTCGAGCCACCTTCGGGTGGTGTCGGAGAGGAACAGTGGGAGTTGCCGAATGATGACGTGGTCATTGTCGGCTCCACCCAGCTGGCATGCCAGCTTAAAGTCGGCAAGCCAGAGCTCTGGCTTGGTTTCGCCGTTGTACTTGACCAGGCTGGTGGGTGGACGGAAACGGATGGGCAGGGAGGCCCGCCGGATGGTTCTACTGAAGACTCGGGGCCCCGGCGGCTCCGGAGACCGACATCGGTCTTCGTCGCTGTCGTAGCGCCCACCCCTGTGAGCGTTGTAGCTTCGAGCCTCGGCGTCGCCGTACCGACGTCGATTGTTCACCCGAGGGGGTTGATCGTCGTCGAGGCGTTCCTGAACCGGTCGTCGCTCTACTTGGCCTTGGGGCGCCTTGTTCTGGTGGACGGACACCTCTCGATTTTGTCGAGGGGCACTGCTTGTCGCTCAGAGGCAGCCCCTCGATGCCTCGAGGCTGAGCTCTCCGCCTGCTGCACGGCCGCAGTTTGGAGAAGCCCCTGGATTTTGTCCCTGATATGCCGTGCTTGGGGGGTCGATGGCGCCGGCATGTCGCGGAGCAGCATCGTGGCCGCTACGACATTCTGGCTGGCGCGGTTGAAGACTCGGGGTTCGACGGCCCCCTCCTCGATGATCTGCCGGCGGACTTCCCGGGCCCGCTCGCGAGCTCCTCCACCCTGAGGACGCCCTCGATCCCGCTCGAGGGCGTGCTCGAGCTGCTGAAGACGCAGGCGCTCCTCCTCGAGCTTGCGGAGAAGCTCTCGGACCTGCGCAATCTGGACGTCTGGGGGTGGATCGGCTCTGTCAGGACTTGGGGGGTTGGCATCTCGAGCTAGTGTAGCGTTGGCCCCTCCTCCTTCTTCAGTGGTCGCGGTGTCGTCGACGTCGTCCTGCGGGTCGGCTTGTTCGTCGAGGTGGAAGCACTCCCGGGTGGAGTTGTAACTCTCGTCGGGAGAGTCCGAGTCGGGGTCGGCGTGGTAGAAGTGGGGGAAGGACCCCCTGCGCTCCTCCGCCAGGTGCCGCCGCAACGTGCCCCATGTACGGGGTAGTCCCGGCTCGCCCGGTGAAGAGGTGGTGACGGGAACGGCCGTCGCACGCGGCGGAGTCCCTGGAGACCCGTCACGTGTCTGTATCTGCAATCCTGCGAGGGCGGAAGAGAGCCCTACACTGTCGTGGTGCCCGCGCGAGAATGGGTCACGCGGTGATGATGGGGTCGAGTGTGTCGGAGAGGCCGCGGGGACCCCCGGGGACGATGATGCGGCGGAGCCAAAGTCCCACTCAGAGGGGCGCCCGCCCTCGGCCCACGAGCATGGGTCAAACGGACCCCTGGGAGAATGGACTGTATCACCAGCCGGGGCCGGGGAAACGGTATCCGGCACCTCGGAATCTGCACGACGATGAGCGCGTCGGAGCTGCTCACGCCTCCTCCTGATCGCAGGCCAGAGGCGCAAGCGGAGGGGCCGTCGCCTGACCCTTGCTGGCCCCGGCGTACCGGTGCTGCTGACGTCTAGGCCACGAGCGGAGGGAAAGACTATGAAGTCGCCCTGGTCCGTGGATACGAACCCTAGACTATCGAACCAGACGATGGTGGTGAATGGAAACGGTGGGATGGTGGAATCCATCTGAGAGAGTAGTTCGGAGTTGATCGACACGCAATTCCCCCTATCTGGCGCGCCAACTGTCGGTGTTATGACCCGGGAGTCAAGACCACCAACGAGTAAATTTGTATATCGCGTGCTCCCTTTCTCAGACGTGATGCAAGATGGACACAAGGTTTATCCTGGTTCGGGCAAAGAAGGCCCTACGTCCAGCGGGGCGGATGACTTGTATTATCTCGCACCCAAAGCGTGCTCGTACAGGGGGGGTACAAGCTGTGTTACACGGGGTTGCTCAGAGTGAGCCGCAGTCTAAGGCTAGCGGGTTTGCCCTAGGCTGCAGGTTTGCCACCCGAGGGGTCGATCGAGTGGTGGGGTGTATATGCGTGGAGCGTCAGAGTCTGTGCTGAAGTCCCGGAGATTTCAGGATCCAGCCAGCCGTCAGCCCCCTATATTCTACCTCGGTGTCCCCTTTTATAGACCAAGGGGAGGTCCGAGGGTACAGGGTCCTAACTGTAGCAGTATGGGTAGCGTGTCCGAGGCACAGTGTTGGCGGAGAGACGTTGAGCACTGTGTCGGCATGGCCTTCCCGTCCTTCTGGCGTCCCCGGTCGTGGCGGCAGTAGAAGTCGCCGCAGCACAGCATCCGCAGGCGGGCACGAATCCCACGGCTGAAGCGGGACGGGGCGGATAGGACGGCCCCCCTACTGGAGTTGTTGGAGAGAGGGGTCGAGCCCCCTGGTCGAGGGAGGGGTCGAGCCCTGCGTGGCTCTGTCGCATTCCCGAAGTCGTCGTCGAGGGCCACACTGTTCACTTTCTGAGGGGTACTGCTGGAGTCCGTACTCGCGTAGTGGCGACAGTAGTGGCACAGTTGACAGGAGTCGGGGACTTGACGGGGAGTTGGCGGATTTGACAGCGGACGCGGGTGCCCATGTCGTTAGGTGGTTTCATTTTAACCCATGCCGGGAGCAGTTGAGTTAATCGAGCCTCTCGTCCAGGGGTCGTCCGTTCGACCCTGGTCCGTCGCTCATCGTCGAGGTAGGGTCGAAGCAGAGATGGGGTCGGAGAGGTCGAGGTAGAGGTCGGGGGGTCGTTCGTTCGACCCCTCGTCCGTCCTTCGTTCGTCGATGTAGGAGCCGGGGGGTCGTTCGCTCGCCCCCTCGGTCCGTCATTCGTTCGTCGATGTAGGAGTCGGGGGGTCGTTCGCTCGCCCCTCGGTCCGTCATTCGTTCGTCGATGTAGGAGCCGGGGGGTCGTTCGCTCGCCCCTCGGTCCGTCATTTATCGTCGAGGTAGGAGTCGGGGGGTCGTTCGTTCGCCCCTCGGTCCGTCTCTTGACGTCGAGGTGGGGGCCGAGGGGACGTCCAAACGACCCCTCGTCCGTCATTCGGCGTCGAGGTGGGCCGGCCCGTGATTTGTTGCCACAGCTGGTGTAGAGGGGGCCCTCGAGCGATGGGTCGTGCCTTACTGAGTAGTGGGCTGGTCCCTGCCTTAAAAATAGTTGCTATGTTTAACGTTAATTTATCGAAGGGTTTAGGGTACCCCTTACCTTCGTACCCGACAACATACCCCTGATTCAAAGTTAACACTATTCAAAGTTGACTGAGAAAACTCTATTGTTTGCTTCAAAATGATGTTACCAAACTATCTATATTGAATGCATCATCTTTTCCCCCTGAAGAAAGAGCTCTAACATTAAGCTGGGCTGGGATGCTGTCGTCATGATATGTTGCTAGAACTCAGAAATCATTTTCCAGAATAATATTTGTGTATTAATGTATTTCCACATTGTAATGTACATTTTCCTGAAAACATCAGCGGGGTGTCTGTTATATAAAGATAGAAACATGCCAAAAGGAAAAAGGTTTAGTGCCTAAGTTGTGCATAAATGATGTTGCAGTCGCGTAACAAATGATCAGCTCACGTGCAAATCTCGCATGAGTAATCAAGTTATAACTTTTCTTCTCAACGTTTGATTGCTGGCCGCAGAAGTACTGGAACTTGCATCTTATTACTTCACCCCTGCTGCTCTTTCTCTCGTTGCCACTTCTGGATGTCATCTCGTTGAGGATACGAAAAGTTCAGCTTGAGGCTGATTAGTCATGATTGCGGCGTGAAAAGTTAAGCCATTCATGACTGATACGAAATGTTGAGATTGCCTAATGAGTTTCTACATTTACGCTACAGTTAAATCAACAACAACAGGCTGCAAAAGTTAGCATGATGGACCTCAACTCATTCTCAAATCCTTTGTTTTCCGTTCTGCATGGAGTAACCTGTAAGCCATTCATGTGCATAGCTGCGTGAGCATGTGCTCTTGGGTAAATTACACACTGACTACGAAGACATGTTTTTGTTTCTGCAATAATATGCATGTGTTTGTGTGAAGGTGAGACCTACGTGTTGAGGTGAATGAAGTGGCAAAATTAGGTTGTGACCCACCTTTAGGCTTGTTTAGAAACATAATAACTCTCTTCAATACAAACTTACCGAAATGAATTGAGGTAGAAAATTGGTTTATTTTCTGCTGGTTGAGTTTATGCGAGCAATGTCCCAATAGGATCTAAACCTTTGTGTTGTTTCTCAACACTGATTGTTTCCTTCTAGGTATCGTTTCTCACCACTGATTGAGTTTATTGTCTAGTTGTTACTTTGGTCAAGAAGGCATTTTCTTTGGTTGTAAGGTCATGTAAGTTCATTGGATGAGCCTCCTATGCATTTGAGGCAGGTGGGGCAGATCTGCAGAGGGACAAACTGCAAATGAACCGGTTCCAACTTCATTGTACCTATTACTCGCAAAGGGGGAAAAAAAGGAGTTCATTGTACTTGGTTCTTCTCTCTTAGCGCAATCAAGTGTAGATTTCTAGTGTGTTTGGAAAGTACCGCATACCGTGTGAATGTCCTAACATTACATTATGGTTAGAATTAAAATGATATCCTCCACGTTGCTACGGGACTTTCTTGAAAATAAAGAGCTGTATGATAGACCGCCACACCGGCATGTTCTTGCATCGGTTCTTATCCAAACTGGACAACACATGAATGGGTTCGATAAAAGGTCTATAGATTAAATTAGATAGCATTATAAGATGATGGGGCAACAAAACTAATTGCAATATATTGATGCTTTGTATATTTCTTATATGGTATAGAAAATAGTAATTGCACTTTTGTGGAGGTGATGTGGATAGTTTGAATTAAGAGGATGAAAGTTTCTGTGTGAATGAGAGAGAGAGAGAGAGAAGGAGAGAGAGAAGGGGGAGTGACCTGGTATTTAGTGGGAGATGGTGGAGTGCCTTGCATGTTTAGATAGAAGACTAGTGAGGTTTGTACTCTCTCCGTATCTGATTTAGAAGTTGTTTTGGACAAGCTTTGGATCAAACATTGGGAATATAAATCATAAATAACTTTTAAGTTATTGAGATTGCAAATATGAAAATTACATGAATAGATTTGTTTTGAAAAATACTTTCGTAAACGTATATATATATCATTATTATATAAATATTTTTTTATAAAAACAAGAGGTTAAAGTTATGTTTAAGAGACTATGTCGCTGTCATTCAAAATAGAGGGAGCATGTAGAAGGATACCCTATGGGTTATCGTGGGACTTTCTTAGAAATAAAAAATGTTAAAAAAATGAGTTAGATCTACATATTTTTGCATTGAATTCTATCAAAGTTGAACAAGGCAATGAATGAATTTAAAGGTTAATGGAATTATATATGATTATAAGATGATGGGACACAAAATAAATAACAGTATATAGATGGCTTATATATATATTTCTCGTAGAGTATTGAAAATAACAATTGTACTTAATGGAAGTAAATAGTTCGTATTAAAAGATTGAAAGTTAGTAGAGATGACGTGACATTTAATGCGACATGATGTGAAGTGCTTAGGTGTTGAAATAATATGATTTATGTTTATTTATAAGATATAGAATATATAAATATAGATATATACTCATAAATATATATATAGCTCGTTTGTGCTTTCTATAAAAAAACAACTTTGAATAAATATATACTCCCTCCGTATCCTAATTAGATGACGTTTTGGATAAGCTTTGGGTCAAACATTGAGAATATAAATCATCAATAACTTTTAAGTTGTTGAGATTGCAAATGTGAAAATTATATGAATAGATTTGTCTTGAAAAATACTTTCATAAAAGTATACATATATCATTATTCCATAAATATTTTTATAAAAACAAGAGGTCAAAGTTGTGTTTGGGAGACCGTGTCGCTGTCTAAAACATCATCTAATTAGAATACAGAGGGAGTATTAAAAATAATAATTTTATAGTACATAATTGGTACATTGAAAAGATCTTTGAATATAGTTTTTTAATAAATTTATTTATATATATATATATATATGTTACAAGTATTTTTTTACTAATCAAGTTAAATTTATGACAACGTATACTAATAACAACAGTTATTTGGAATACAGTAAATCGGAGTTTAATGATTCGCCGTAGGGTAGGGAGAATGTATGAATGATTAAGCGTGCTATGTTCCCTGTGGGACAGAGTGGCAGTACCGCAGTAGCATCTCCATGTGCACGGGGAATCAACGGAACCTGGAGACAGATAGTCGACAGGAGACCGTGTCGATGCATTGGGGTATATAAATTTCATAGAAATCATACACGAATTTATAGCAAAAATGAAAGAAATAGGATGGCGGGCGCAAGAATTTCAGCTGCGCAAATCCTGTAGATCATGCAATAGACCACTAGTCACCAACTATACTCAAAGCAGAGGCGTTGCAAAACCAATGGTGCAGTGCCTGATCAAGTGATCATGGTAGGATCCCAAATTTCTTCAACAAGAAGAATTTTGGGGAGGACGCCGATGAATTTCTACCAAAATGACTGAAATGCTACGCGTACAAGAAATGCTGATCTTGTCAGACAAATGGTGATAGCCGGCTGTGTTTAGGTTGTCTTTGGCAGGGCTCCAGCCTGTGTGGCTCCGGCTCTCCATACACTGCCATAGCAACCACCGGCTCCGGCTCCTTCTAATTTTGTCTACGAAATGGACGGAGCTAGGGAAGCTGTCTTTGCCTCGCTTCTCAGGCTCTGCGCTACAGTGAGCTCCAGCACTAAAGCCAGAGCCCAGCCAAGCAGGCACTTACTTGCCCCAAACTTTCCAAACTTTGGCACTATGTAAAAAGAAGATTCTCCGTCACATCAAACTTACGGTATATATATGAAGTACTAAATGTAGACGAAATCAAAAACTAATTGCATAGTTTGCTTTAACTTTGCGAAACGAATCTTTTAAACCTAATTAGTCTATGATTAGACACTAATTGACAAATACAAACGAAAAATGCTACAAGATTTTTTCCACAAACTTTTCATCTTTTTCCACCAACTAAACACAGCATATAGGAAAGGACCACAATGAACACTGCCACATCATTCAGTATTTACACTGCTATATAGTCTGGCACTCAGCCAACACTGCGGACGATATATATATATATATATATATATATATATATATATATATATATACCCTAAAGCCTCAACAACTTTCAGATCTGTTGCAGTAGCTGCTTGAAGTGGTAAAGTGAAAAAAAAAAGGAAAAAATCACTCGGTAGCCAACCCAGCAGCAACCCTCAACCTATTTCCTGGTCCAATTCAGGATGACACACATGGTACATAATACCGCAACGCAGTAGCAAACAAAATGATTACAGTCAACATGCCTATGGATGAATAGCAAAATACCCAAAAAAAACATAGTTAAAACTAGAGTCTGTAGCAGTTCTTATCCAATCTACACACCAAGATAACAACCCTCGTCCCAGCTCACAAATGCTGCCTTCAACACATTTGATTTGTAACCTTTTGTAACGATTATTGCTTTTCTTTTCCTTTTTGTTTCTCTTTATTTATCCATGTCATTCTGCACACAGAAGCCCAGAGAGAGCACGAGGGAAGAGAGAATCCACTTACAGGTAAGTTTTGAGTAGGAAACATAGGAGCAGTATGTTTTCACCGAGTAGGCATTTGCTTTCTCCATTGTTTCCACCACAAAACTAGATATAGATAGAACCATCAAAACATCCATTTTGGAGAAGATTGGACAATGCTCCGTCGAGGCTTTGTGGGCTGCTGCTGTTCCATGGAGTTCCTCTTCTTCATGGCTGAGGAGACTGTTGGGCTCAAGTAGTCATGACTCCTCTGCGGCAGAGCCATGTTCTGTGAGTGTGTCTTCCGCACAGGGATCAGTGTATGCTGCTTTCGCAAGGTTCCATTCTGCATTGATGAGGTCCTTGGAGAGTTCCACCTGCTGTAGGTGACACAGCTCTGGCTCCTCCCCACATGTTTCTCCCTGGGGCTTGGAATGTTCCTGCTTTCCATGGTTTCAGCTGAGTACATTGTTTCCTCCTCACTGCTGTACTGGTCTTGACCTCCATACTCCAATATCTCAGCAGGTGACGAGCTTGACTGTCCTTCACTGCTACAATCCATATGCCGAAGAGCTACTGGACGGTCCCTACACTCAGCCTCACTATTACGGTGCCAGATCAGCCCTGATGGGAAGCCATTGTCTTTCGACCGATTTTTTGGCTTGGACGTTTCAACATTGTTCTCATCAGAAAGCATTTGCTTCAGAGGCAATGGTAGAAAGATAGTCTTTGGAACCCTGGGTGGGAAGTCGATGTCCAAGAGTTGAATTGGTGCAGCAGCATTCTTCTGAGCCTGACAAGAACTTCGCCTTGGTGATTCATATATTTCTGGAGTCGTAATACCCTGCTCACTGCTTGTGCGCAGATCAACTATAGGATTTGCTTCATGTGAAATCCTTGCAGTGGCTGTGCTTCCTGATGCCTGCTGATGTTTAGGCTTTGAACAAACGGATGCATCATCATTCTCATCGTCAGGCTTGAACACATGACGACGAGTGAACGAGGTGCTTGAGTGATCACTCCTGCTGGACATCAGCCGAACAAGGGGTAACTTTGGCTTGCTAACCTCATCCAAGCTACCCTGCCAGTGCTGATACAACCAATCGCATACTACGGATATGGGAATCCCAAATTGCATTGGGTGATCCTTCTTCCATGAATGTGATGAGGATGAGGATGCCGAGGAAGATCTTGCAGTGGGAGAAGAGGCCAGCTTCATTGGATCACAGATCATGAAAGCTAGGTTCCCTTGGGCATCAAAACCAGCAGACCCAGGGCACCATGTCACCCCATTGGCTGAGAGTTTTATGAGGTTGTCTGTGCCAATAACTACTTTCCCCTCACCAATCACCAGTTCTTTTTTCCCTGTATGTCCCAGCAGGTACACAGCACTTCCATGATCTAGGCTTGGTTTGCAGCTTGTTTTCAAATAGTGAGGTTGCTGGGTCGAGTCACCCTCTGTATAATCAAGACCAACTATTGTAAGATCAAGAATCGAGCTGGTGATGAAAAATCTGCACAAAAAACAATCATTTCAGAGAGACAGTAACACTGGATTCAGAATCAACAAATATCAAGAAGGCTGGAGAATTCATCTAGGTAAAAAAACAATAATAATATAATATAAATAACAATCATAATGTGCTACTACTTTTCAGATCAATTTTCTGACTGAGCAGCAAAGTTCATCAGAGATGACATAAAATGAGAAAATCAAGAGCACTTTGAACTTTTACCCAGGATTGCCTGTGGGTGTCATAACTCATAAAAGCCTTTGCAAAGAAGAAAAGAAAGAAACTTTACATGCAGGAAAGGGAAAAAAAAACAAGAAAGATCTACGCAACCTACTCTAAACTACCAACGCCGATTCCCACAACCAAAAGGCGTCATTTACAGTGCCCAGCTTGTGAGCACTGAGCACCCGCTTGGGTTTGTAACTCATGCCACCATCATTACATAACTATTGCTACTGCTACCCAACAGAAACCCCACGACTGAGAAGCAGTTCCGTTTCCCAATCAGCCACATTACGGCAAATCATGAGTCCCAGCAACAGCTCGCCCACCACCACCGACAAATCCGACGAATGCGGAATGCCACCGCGTGGGGCCCCGCTCGCCAGCGACAGGTCATGCCTGCTCTGACGTAGGCAGATCTCAGGCTAATCACACTGCAATCACTGTAAGAACTTCATAGCCAAAGCGCCCCCACGATCCCACCAACGCGCAAGCAGGAATAGAAAGAGAAAAAAAAAAGCGCGGTGATCCGGACGGGAGCAGGAACGCGCATTGGTAGTATGTTTACCTGTGCGGCTCGAGCCGCGCGAGGAGGCGGCCGTTCCCAAGCAGCGCGTCGGTGTCCTCGGCGGCGGACGCGGAGGGCAGGTTGCCGTGCGTTGTGAGCAGCAGGTTTCGGTGGATCAGGAGCCCGCTGCCGTGATGCCCCTGAGAACAGACCGCCGCCAGCGCGGAGGCCCTGGCGGAGAAGATCGCCGCCTTGACCCGCTCCGACCGGCCCCCGTCGTCGCCGCCCCCGCCGGAGCAGAAGCACCACCCCGAGCCCTCCCTCCACACCCCCATTTGCTAGCTTTGCTCCTCCCTCCCTCAGCTCCCGCGTTCCCTCCGAGACGAGCGGCCAGCTAAGCTAGCTACCGTTACAGCGGCGGCAACGCCACTCGTCGTCGCATTCCTCCGTGGCGGTGTCCGTCCGCCTCGGCACGGCGGCTTCCACTGGCCGTTCTGTTTCGTTTTCTTCTCCATCGGGACGGGTTCGTATTAAAGCTGCTGACCGCACTGGCACCTCCTGCGGCGAGGATCAGTTACTCCTCAGAAACAACCCAGATCCCATGACGTGTGGGGCCCTGCAGTTGGGTCCCCCGTGTAGGTGAGCGTGTGATGTGGAAGTTTGGCGGAGCGGAGGTGGCGTTAGTGGGGCCTTAATTAGGGAGTGGCGCAGCAGCTGGGTTTCGTTTTCGGGTGGGAAGTAGGAGACTAGGAGTAGGGGAGAGAGACCATCTCTGTTCGCTCCGCGCACCGACAGGTTGTAACGGCGCATGAAGATGACAGGTGGGACTAGCGCGGCTCGCTGCGCTGCTGAGCGGTGGGGCCGCGGACGGGTGCATCCGTCTCCGGTCACGCGATTAGTCGCGTGTGCGCCTCTCGGCGTAACATGCCTGTAATGATAAGACCATGACATTGTCAGTGGTTCTGCTTAGATTACAAGCACAGGGTTTACGTGGAATTATGGTCTGTCAGTTGATTGTTTCGGTGGCTATTACATCGATTGTTGTTGCTTTTTACTGTTTTGTTATGAAATAAAAATATTATGACATGACTGATAGGTAAACGAACATGGCGTTAAGATTTGAATACAAACATAAACGTTCAGCTGATGGTTGGTTTTAGGGCTTGCTCAATACATAGGTTTCTATAGACTAGCTTAGATATATAGAGAGAAAAATATTATACCATTAAGTGTATCTAAAAGACTTAATCTACAATAAAAATTTTGAAGACGCCTATGTGTACTCAATTGCTGACTGATGAAAGCATTTTGTGCGTCATCTCTAGGAGATCATGGAAGAGCTTGTCCCGACGTTGTTGCTTCAATAAGCATCCATTCCATCTGGTAAGCGGACGACTTACTGCATGCCTACATACAAGACTCCGCGGTGGCAAACAGATGACTTGTACTGGCTCATAAACGCTTGGCGTTGACGCGTTGTACAGGCCCTTAATTGCATGACTTTATGTTGTATATATGCTTGGACAAAAATGGCATGATAAATAGGCTCGAACAAAAAAATCTACTGAGTTGATATCCTTGCAGACCATCAGTGTAGCTTGCATACGAGCCAAAGGCGTGTTTGGAACGTTGTATGTAGGGAGCGAGGTCCGGCGACTAGGCCCGGACAAGTCACGACCTGTTTGGCCGGGGTGTAGGCTGTTGTGTTTGGATCCAAGCAGGGAACCAGTCATGCCAACTCGAGATTGTATTTGATTTCACATATTGGAGTCCGTTCCAACGCCAACTACCACTAAAATCGTCTATCAAAGTGCCGAAATCGTCATGCAAGAGCCACGAGCGGCCAAGCCTCACAAGAATGGTGGGGGTGTCGTTTTCCCAGAGCCAGGCCGAGAAGCCAAAAAAGCATGTCAGGAGCCAGGCTCTGAACCAGCCCAGTAAGCCCTCCTCCAAACACGCCCAAATACACTACTACATGATTCATTTACCGCAACGCTGACATTTGGCGCCCGGCAGCGGTCATCTTAAGAGTCCGCTGCGGTAAACCGGTGGCCAGTTTGGGCAGCTGGCCACTGTGTTGCCCGTTGCGGTTATTCCATTTACCGCAGCGGGCAGCATAGGGCGCCCGCTGCGGTTATCCCCGTCCTATAAATAGCAGCAACCCTGCCTCCTTCTTCCCCACGACTTCTCCTCTTGCAAAACGTGGGGGAGATTTTGTTCGAATTTTTCACCAAATCTTTAAATTCAGTTTTAGAGCTTTGATTTGGTGGAGTAGGACACAAATAGAGGTACATGATTGCTCTCCCACCCCTCTTTCTCCCTCGTTTTCTCTCTTTTTAGTGCAATTCTTCATGTGAATCTAGATCTAGATCCATGGGATCCACCATGCATGGATCTAGATCTAGTTTGTGTTTTTAGTCTAGATTCTTCATAGATCCATGTACTAGATCATATAAAACCTGTGTTTTTTTAATCTAGATTCACCGGTGTGGCTAAAGTTTTGTCTTGATCGATCTCTCATCTTGTTGGGGGCGGAGTTATTGCCGAATTTTTTACTAAATCATCAAATTGAGTTTTAGAGCTTTGATTTGGGGAGGAGAGGACAATAAGAGGTACATGATTGCTCTTCCACACACTTATTTCTCTCTTTTATTCTCACTTTTTAGTGCGATATGTCTCATCATGTGTGTCTAGATTCATGAATTATTAGTAGATCTATTTTTTTATATAGCACTTTGTTGTTTTGTCGTGTGTTAAGCTACGATGGACAGGTCCGAATGGATGTACCACATTGATAGAGTGCTTGATCTTCGGTACCTTAGCGAATTGAGGAAGTTTATGGCAGCTGCGAAAGCTCATCGTGCTAGTTTGAAGCGGACGACAACCGTATGTCCATGTTCTAAATGTCAGAACCTTAGAGGCTACCCAAGTGGTACGGTGCAATCACATCTAATTGTCAACGGGTTTATGGAGGGTTACACGGTTTGGACTTCTCATGGTGAACAAAGTCTCGATGTGAGTTGTGGTGTATCTGGAGTGAGCTCGTCGACGACGACAATGAACAACCAAGATCATGTTCGACCACCACCCCCTTCTATGCCAGTGCCAGCCGCCACCGACGACGGGAACAATTCTCGTGACTACATCACAGTGGATGAACTGCTCGAGAACATTGCAGATGATGGTGCCGATGACGGTGACACTACTGAATATGCTACTCTGAGGGAACCTGAAGATGTCCAGCTCTTTGAGGATCTAGTCAACCACATCGACGAGGATGATGTTATGTTTGACAACCTAAATTGATTGGAGAATTTTAGGGAGATGAAGCAGGCGGCAGTTGATCCTCTGTACCCGGATGGTGGAAAATGTCCGAAGGGGTGCACGATGCTCCGTTTCAACCTCCATCTGCTGATGATGAAGGCTCGACATGGTTGGTGAGGCATTGGCTTCAATGAGCTGTTAAGTTACCTTGGCACCACGTACTCTACGGGTAACAAGGTGCAAGATAATACATATCGAGCGAAGAAGCTGATCCGTCAAGTGGCGATGAAAGTTAGAAAGTTTGATGCCTGCTCTAACCACTGCATCATGTACCGGAGCGAGAAGTATGAGAACATGACTAGTTGTCCACACTGTGGATTCAGTTGGTACAAGAGGAATGTCGGTTGCCGCGTGGATGCAGACGACGATCTTTCGAACAACAACAAGAAGAAGACCAGTGCTGCGGCCAAGTAGATCTCGGCTTAGCAAGATGAGGAATAAGAAAGTTACACGCTGAGGAAAAGCCCCGCGCTATCCGTGTGGTACCTACCTATGGTCGATCGTCTGCGTGCACTGTTCGAGAATCCAGAGGATGCGAAGCTGATGTCATGGCATGCATCTCCTGATCGGGTTAAGAATGATGGCAAGCTACGACACCCCTCCGATGGACAGCAGTGGAAGGATTTCGATAAGGACTACCCTGAGTTTCGTGACGAGCCCAGACATGTCCGGTTCACGCTGAGTACTGATGCGATGAACCCGTTCGGTGAGCTAAGCAGCTCGCACAGTACTTGGCCAGTCGTCCTCAGCATCTACAACCTACCTCCCTGGTGTGTGTCTGAAGCGCAGGTACCTTATGTTGACGATGCTTATCTCTGGACCGAGGCAGCCCGACAATGATATAGATGTCCTCCTAGAGCCGGTCATGGAGGAAATACAGATGTTATTCGATGTTGGGGTCAAGATGATGGATGCGTACAAAAAGGAGAGCTTCACACTTAAAGCCATCATCTTTGTCACCATCACTAATTACCCCGGTCTCTTCTCACTATCGGGGCAAATCAAAGGGAAGACTGGATGTGTAGTTTGCATCGACGGGACTTGCTACACTTACCTTTCAAGTTCCACCAAAATGGTCTACACTCGGCATATAAGGTTCCTTAAGGCCAAACACAGGTATAGAAGAAGTGATATGAATGAGTACTTTGACAATAAGGATGAGCCAGAACGACTTCCAATGCCGCAGACAAAGTGGGGGCCAAAGGTGTATGAGATGGTGAAGGATATGGATGAGATCGAATTCGGTAAGAAGAAGAAACCACCAGAGGAAGGGACAAAACCGACTAGGAAGCGAAAGCGCGACAAGCAGGCATCTCCTGATGACGATGTCCCAGTCGTCCTTTTCAAGAAGAAGTCGATCTTCTTCAAGTACATGTCGTACTGGAAAACACAACATACACCCCATGCAATCGACTGCATGCACCTCGAGAAGAATGTGTTTGAGAGCACAATCGGTGTTCTGCTAGACATCCTAGGTAAGACGAAGGATGGGATCAAGTCACGGACCGATCTTGTGAACCAGGGCATTAGAAAGGAACTCCACCCTGGAAAGCCTCAGAACGGTAAAGTTGATATCCCATTGGCTGCATACAACCTCACGCATGCCGAGAAGGTGACCTTTTGCAAATTGATGAGGGGTATCAAGGTGTCGACCGGTTTCTCCTCCAACATCAAGAGTCTGGTCTCCATGAAAGACCTCACAATGACCAGCTACAACGCACATGATTGTCACGTCTTGCTCACGGTGTTCCTTCCAATATTGATAAGAGCTATCAGTCCAGAATATGTGAAGATGGTGATAACACATATGTCATACTTCTTTATCAGCATCATGCAGAAGGTCATCGATAAGGCAGAGTTGCCTGCCTTAAAGGAGTTCATCGTGGAGACCCTCTGTCAGCTCGAGATGTGCTTTCCACCGGCTTTCTTTGACATTATGCCACACCTGATGATGCACATGGTTGACCAGATCGAGCAATTGGGCCCAGTGTACCTACACCAGATGTGGACGTACGAGCGCTTCATGTCCACCTTGAATAGGTACGTCCATAATTGTGCTTACCCTGAAGGTTCTATGATCGGTACACAACCGAGGAGTCAATCAACTGGTGTATGAGGTACATTAAAGACGCGAGGGTGATTGGGTTGCCTGTTCACCCACACGAGGGAAGAACCGAAGAGACAGGGTGCGTGGGTCGGAAAGTGCGCACTGATATACCTAACAAAGAGGTACAAGAAGCTCATTATGGCATCCTCCATCAGTTGGCGAGCATGGAAAAATACGTCGAACAACACCTGGAAGAGCTTCGCACCGCTCATGATGGAAAGCGCACGGAGGAATGGGTCCAGAAAGAGCACAGGAACAGTTTTGTACAATGGATCAAAGAGCAAGAAATATCGCTTGATGACGATGACAGTGACACTGTAAAGAAGCTTGCGCAAGGCCCGTCGACCCAAGTCACCACGTGGCAAGGGTATGATGTGAAGGGGTACAGGTTTCACACGAAAGACAAGGACAACAAGAGTGCGGCACAGAACTGCGGTGTTCGATACGAGGGCGTAGACGAGTTGACACAAAAGAGGACACAATTCTATGGACAGATCGAACAAATATGGGACCTAGACTATGGACTCAACTTACGCATAACCGGTTTCAAGTGCCATTGGGTCAACCCGAAATCAGTTGTAGTGGACAATTATGGGTTAACCACCGTGAACCTCAAAAGCACAGGCTACAAAGATGACTAATGGGTACTTGCAACCAATGTAGCGCAAGTGGCGTACTATATCTATCCACTGGATACAAAGAAGCACATGGTCGTGTCCGGAAAGCAACGGATCGTGGGAGCTGATGGGGTGCAAAGCCCCGAGCAGTACAACAACTACGCGGAGCTCCAGCTTTTTATAGATCATGAAAAGAAGATCAAGGTAGTCGAGGTCAGCTGCAAGCATAGCAAGATGAAGCCCTGGGCACGGAGTGGTAATGAGAAGAGGGTCGTGAAAGCTCCCGCACCAAAATGAGATGTGTGCTACACTTTTTTGTAATAATGTAGACCAATACAAATTTGTGACATGTGACCTTTGTTATAAATATAGATCTTGATGGATTTGACAAACTTTGTATTCATAGCTTTTCTATTTGAATCCATTTACAATTTGAAAACTTAAGTCAAACATTTTAGAGTTTAAAAAACTTCAAGTCAAACATTTTAGAGTTTAAAAAACTTCAAGTCAAACATTAGTTTTCCAAGCGGGCTTCTTAACTTGCCCGCTGCGGTAAATACGAGCATATATATTTGGACATCATCTCTTCAAATTTTCTAAGTCCGCTCGAGTTCTTGCTTCGACCCCGAAGGGCTGTCAGTTTTCGCCGCTGCCGTCGCCATAGCCGTCGTCGTCCCTTCGCACCTCCTATGCTACTCGTTCCTTCACACCTCCACCGCCACCATTGCCGGTCGCCGCCACCGTCGTCTGCACCACCGTCCGCTACCACCGTCCGCACCACCGGCCGCGCGCCACCACCGTTGTCCGCACCTCCGGTCGCCTTCGTCTGCACCACCGGCCCACCGGTTCATCTTCTCCGGCCGCCTTTGTTCGCACCACCGGACGCAACACCTCCTCCTCCCACCACCTCCGTCTGATGCACCTCCTCCTACACTCAACCACCTCCATCCGCACCACCGTGGAACCCTAGCCGCCGCCGCCGTGGGCAGGACCACCCATAGCCGGTTTCTCTTCTCCGGCGCTACCGGGACACCGTGCTGGTTGCTGGCTGGTTGCCTACCTCTGGCTACCTACTGGTTGCTTGGTTCCTCTACTTGCTTGGTTCTCCGGCCCTACTGCACTGTTATTGTAAGTTTCCTGAACTTGATCTTTATTTTCTGATGGCCTACATAGCTAGTAGTAGTATGGTTGAGTGATAGTCACATTTAGATTGTTCACAAGTTTCTTTGTATGAAACTAGATGGCCTAGATTGTTTACCACTGTATTTGTGTTGGACAGAACTGGTGGTGAGGAGCTGCGCTGTGCTGTGTTGCTCTTGCTCTGCTGGTGCTCTTGCTCTGCTGGACAGAACTGCTGCTGCTACTCTATTGTTGCTCTTGCTCTGCTGGTGCTGATCTGTTGGTGCTCTTGCTCTGCTGGTGCTGCTCAACTGGTGGTGCTCTTTCTCTGCTGGTGCTGCTCAACTGGTGGTGCTCTTTCTTTGCTGGACACAATTGCTGGTGCTGCTCTGCTGGTGCTCTTGCTCTACTGGTGCTACTCTGCTGGTTTACCACTATGTTGCTCTTGCTCTGCTGGTGCTGCTCTGCTCTGCTAGTGCTGTACTGGACAGAACTGCTGGTTGCTCTTGCTCTGCCTTCCGAGACCCACGTAGCATTCCTACGTGTTGTCAGTTACCCGATGCCTTACTCGATTTACACTATTGTGCAATCTGCTAGTTTATAAAACTTGGGTGTGATTGCAATATTGGACGGATTTATTTTTTGCTCGATGATACAAACCGGTGTAGTGAGACAACGTGACAGTCTTGTTAAACTTGAATACTCCATGAATACTACTTGCTATATTTTATTATCTTCCTATCTTGTTATCTTCGTATCTTGTTACCTTGGTATCTTGTTATCTTGCTAACTTGTTGAATATTACTTGAATAGTACTTGCTATTTTGCTATCTTGTTAAGTTTCTAAAACTTGAATATACTTGAATAGTACTTGCTATCTTGTTATGAAAGTGCAATCAAGCCTTAAGTGGGTTTTGGTGACATGACAACGCAATTAGAGAACTAATGAGATTTTACAAGTATGACAGGCAGGTTAAACTTAAGGAGGTTGATGAACAGGTTGGCGGACCCCTCCAATTACAAAAGTGCATGGCAATAAGCTCAAAGGAGTTTAAATTCTTTTATACTTTGAAATTGAGTTAGGTATGTCGTACTATCAAGAGGGATTCAATACGCATGCCAACAAGTGAACCAAATGCAATATCTATCCAAATACATCACACCTCCACATACATAGTGGGCAAATCAGCCAGCTACTTGAAGATCTATACCTTGTTGTTCTGCCCAGGCCGGCAGTGCCGAGCAGGCCGACACTACCGCCACTTGTTCAGCCTGTTGGCAGTGAGGTGTATTTAAACACCTCCTCACTCCCCCCAACGGCTAGTTCTGCCATTCTCACTCTCAAACTTCGCAGAAAACAGAAAGAGGAGCTCTCTTCTTGCTCTCCATTCCCCCTTGGTGCTCACCCACTCTCCCCCATTGATTTCCGATCATCCTTTGAGAGATTGAGCCTCCAAGCTTGAGAAGAAACTTCTCCCTCGGATCTTCAACTCCTTCAAGCATTTGGTTCGCGTGGTGGCCGGCGGTTTGGGTTCGTTACTCTTGGAGCTTTGCTCCTAGCCAGCTAGGCGTCGCCCTTGAGCTTGGCAACTTGTGTGGCAGCCAAGGGAGGTTTGTAACACCACCAATTTGCTAATACATTGCTCCTCATCTCAAGGGTTCATTCCCTTGACTTGAGACCGAGGAAAGAGCAAGCCTTTGTGGCGAGCTTGAACCTTGTGTGGTGCACCTCAACAACGTGGACGTAGGCAAGCCTAAGTGGCGAGCTGAACCACGGGTCAAATCTTGTGTTACCGTGTGCTTGTTACTTTACTTTCATATATTTTGTGTGCAAGGTGATTTCTAGGATTTAGACCCGATCTACTTCGTAGGTGTGTTGCTACCACTTTCTGGTGGTGCTAGAGGTTCCCTACACCTCTAGGAAGGTTTTGATTTAGCCACAATTTCCATTCTAGTTTTACATTTTAAATTGTGCTCAATTCTGTTCAGGTGACCAGCACTGCTGCCCCAGAGACCAGCAGTGCCGGCCATCTCGGCAGCGCCATCCTAAAGCTCGGCAGTGCCGGCCCTGTGCTGACAGCAAGTGTCAAGTTTGTTTTTAAACAGACCTATTCACCCCCCCCCTCTAGGCTAATCAGGTCCTTACAAGTGGTATCAGAGCAAGGTTACCTCAAGAAGCACTTAACCGTGTGAGGTAATGGCCGAAGAGGGAAATGTTGTGATGGTTGATCCCAAGAAGGTGGACTTATATGAGACCTCGAGCAGCGATGAGAGCACTGACACGAACAAGTACCAGACCACTGCTGGTATATCTGCTGGAGAGATTGCAAAAAGAAAAGAAGCTAGAAGATTGAGAAGAGAAGGCAAGAAATTACAAAAAGAAGAAAAAACTATCAATGAAGCCAAAAGCTTGAAGCTTGCCGAGAAGCTTCATAGAAGAGAAATAAGAGCACTCAAGAAGGAGCTCAAGGCGAAGGAGGAGGGCTAATGAAGAGCAAAGCACAAGCCTCTCAAGTGGAGGTTGAATCAAGTAGCTCCGACGGAGATGATGATGAATCATACCATGCCTCCAAGATTGTGAAGAAGGATGAGAAGAAGAAGAAGGATGACGACAACAAGAAATACTCCGCCATATCCTTTGATTATTCATCCATTTCTAAGCATGAGCATAAACCTCTATTTCATGTTCCCGCCGGCAAGTTGCCTAATTTCGATGGGACCAACTTTGCTAAGTGGAAACACTTGATGAAAGCTTATCTTGTAGGTCTTCACCCGGTGCTTGGGAGATTGTTCACAAAGGATGTGATCCTCCGGTTGATCCCACAAGCCCCACCACCACCGAGCTTCGTTGCATACAACTCAATGCACAAGCAACTAGTGTGTTGCTAAGTGCATTGGATGGTGATGAGTACAATAAGGTGATGAGCTTGGAAGTTGCCAAGGAAATATGGAATATCTTGCACCTTGCACATGAAGGTGTGAGCAAACTGAGGCAATCCAGGATCGACCTATTGATGGCCAAGCTCAACCGGTCCGTGATCAATGAAGGTGAAGGGCCACAAGAAATGTTTGATAGATTGATGACCATTGTTGGAAAGATTAGAGTCCTTGGTGGAGAAGAAGTCAATGACCACAAGGTTATCAAAATCATGCTTGAAGCCTACTCCCCAAGAAATGAAACCGTGGTGACATTGATTAGAGACAAGAAGAAGTTCGAGTACTTCACACCAAGTGATGTGCTTGGAAGGATCATCGCTTTTGATCTACAAAGAGAAGAAGCACAAGAAAGGAAAAAGCTTGGAGAGATGCAAGCAAGGTTGGAGGGCATGAAGATCAAGGATGTGGCTCTCAAGGCAAATAAGAGCACAAAGAAATCAGCCCCTAGCTATTCCAAAAATAGCAAGCAAGCTACTTCAAGCAAAGCTCAAGCTACCAAGGCCATCAAGCATCAACCCGAAGCTCCAACGTCAAGTGATGGTGAAAGTGAAGATGAGCAAGCCGAAAACATTGATGACATGGCTCTATTCATAAGAAGATTCAACAAGGGCCTAAAGAAGAATGGGTACAAGCTCATGAAGAGAAGGTTCCCCAACAAGAAGTCAAGGAGTATAGTGAACTCAAGCAAAAGCATTGTGACTTAAGTGAAAAGCATCAAGAGCTTGAGGGACAATACAACCTTCTTTGGGAGAGCAACTCACATCTCACTAAGGCAAATTATGCCTCTTCTCCATCCGCTAGCCAAGGTTATGGAAAATGCTATAATATTGATTTGAATGATTATTCCACTAACCTTGCCAACATGGAGGCCATGAAGAAAGAAATAGCAAGGCTCAACAATGTCATCTCAGTTTCAAAGAAGAATGACAAAGACAAGGTTGAGCCCAAGAAAATCCAATACAAAGATGGAAAGCATCCATCAATTAAAGATGGGCTTGGTCACGCTCAAGGAGGTAAAACCAATGGTAGAAAAATGGTCAAAGGCATTGAGTGTGTCAAGTTTGAGAAGAAGGGAAGCATTGGTGCAGATAAGCCTACACAGACAGCAGCTCTGCTGGACCATAGGCAGGCAGTGTCGGACCTAAGGCCGGCAGTGTCGCGCCCCAATAAAGGGAAGGCTACCAGTGCTTCACATGATCAAGCTAAAGCCAAAGTCTATGCCAAGAGGATGTCCCAGCAAAAGCAGGTTTCTCAGAAACCCAAGGACTTAATTTGGGTGGCCAAAAACAAGTTTGCCTATCAACCCAAGACAAGGTCACCTCAAGGAAGTTTGTCCTCATGCTATGTGTTGAAGTGCAATGACCGTGGTAAAGTCATTGCTGAATTCGTGGGTGATG
Source organism: Microstegium vimineum (assembly GCA_022036555.1). Lineage (NCBI taxonomy): Eukaryota > Viridiplantae > Streptophyta > Magnoliopsida > Poales > Poaceae > Microstegium > Microstegium vimineum. The sequence goes on from CM039137.1 coordinate 24,202,923, forward strand.
AGAAACATGATAAAAGAAGCATGAACATTTGGGTTCCAAAGATTGTTGTGACTAACATGCAAGGCCCCAAAATTGATTGGAGACCTAAATCTAGGAACTAATTTGTTTTATAGGTATACTCCTCCGGTGGATCAAGTTGGGTGCTTGATAGTGGATGTACAAATCATATGACCGGAGAAAGGAGTATGTTCTCATCATATTCCACAACTTCAAATGCAAGTGAGAATATCATCTTTGGTGACAACTTCAAAGGGGAAGTGATTGGACTTGGTAAAGTTGCTATTACTCTTGATCATTCCATCTCAAATGTATTACATGTGAATTTGTTGAGTTACAACTTGTTGTCCGTTTCTCAATTGTGTGAGATGGTCTTCAATTGTCTCTTTACGGATAAGGGTGTGTAAGTCTTTAAGAGGGAGGATTCCTCTATTGTCTTTACGGGTCGTTTGAAGGGCAAGCTCTACCTAGTTGATTTTAACAAAATTAAAGCTAAGCTTGAGACTTGTTTAGTGGCAAAATCTAGCATGGGTTGGCATGGCATTGCCGACTAGCCCATGTTGGGATGAGGAACTTGGCCAAACTCCTAAAAGATGATCACATTCTTGGACTAACCAATGTTCATTTTGAGAAGGATAGAATTTGTAGCGCTTGTCAAGCCGGAAAGCAAGTAGGTGCACCTCACCCATCCAAGAGCATTGTCTCCACCAAGCAACCATTGGAGCTAATTCACATGGATCTCTTTGGACCGGTGGCCTACATAAGCATTGGCGGTAACAAACATGGTTTAGTTATTGTTGATGACTTTACTCGTTTCACTTGGGTGTTTTTCATGTATGATAAGGCACAAGTGCAAGATAAGGTGAAAACCTTCATTAGAAGAGCACAAAGAGAATTCGGTTTCCAAATCAAGAAAGTTTGAAGTGATAATGGAACCAAATTCAAGAACACTCAAGTGGAAGAGTTCCTTGATGATGAGGGCATCAAGCATGAGTTTTCAGTTCCATACACCCCTCAACAAAATGGTGTAGTAGAGAGGAAGAACCGGACACTCATTGACCTGGCAAGAACAATGCTAGATGAGTACAAGACTTCGGATATCTTTTGGGCCGAAGCCGTCAACACCGCTTGCCATGCCATCAACCGGCTCTACTTACACAAGATCTTGAAGAAGACTTCATATGAGCTTCTAACCGGTAACAAACCAAAGGTGTCATACTTTAGAGTTTTTGGGTGCAAGTGTTTCATACTTAACAAGAAACCCAAAACCTCTAAGTTTGCACCTAAAGTTGATGAAGGTTTTCTTCTTGGTTATGGATCAAATGAGCATGCCTATCGTGTATTCAACAAGACCTTAGGGAAAATTGAAATCACGATAGACGTGACATTTGATGAATCTAACGGCTCTCAAATAGAGCAAATTGATTAAGTGATTGTAGGTAATGAGGAACCACCATGTGAGGCAATCAAGAACATGGCTATTGGTGACATCAGGCCACAAGAAGTATAGGCCACAGAAGTGGAACTTCAAGATGGTGATGCTACTGCCCCAAGATTGGAAGAAGATGGGCCAGCAGTGCTCCCTGGTTAGGGCTCTGCCCTTGAGGCCGGCACTGTCGGGCTAGAGGCCGGCACTACCGGCCCCAGCAGACAGGAAGCAGTCAGCCCCTCACCTGCTACTCCAAGTAACCTACAACCTATCTTTGAAGAGCATGATTATGATGACCAAGCTGAACAACAAGAAGCCACAGAATACCCAATATTGAGGCAAAAAAATCAAAAGGATCATCCCGTCGACAATATACTTGGGAGTCTCCGAAAGGGGGTAACTACTCGTTCACATTAGGCAAATTTTTGTCAGTTTTACTCTTTTGTCTCCTCTTTGGAACCTCTCAAGGTTGAGGAAGCTCTAGATGATCCGGATTGGGTGATGGCTATGCAAGAAGAGCTCAATAACTTTGAGCGAAATCAAGTTTGGTCCTTGGTGGAAAGACCCAACACTAATGTGATTGGAACCAAGTGGGTCTTCCGCAACAAGCAAGATGAACAAGGCGTGGTGACAAGGAATAAGGCAAGATTGGTGGCTCAAGGCTTTACTCAAGTGGAGGGCTTGGACTTTGAAGAAACATATGCACCGGTGGCTAGACTTGAAGCAATTCGAATGCTTTTAGCCTATGCTGCCCATCATGACTTCAAGCTTCAACAAATGAATGTGAAGAGTGCATTTCTCAACAGCCCTATCCAAGAATTAGTGTATGTTGAGCAGCCACCGGGTTTTGAAGATCCCAAGTTCCCTAATCATGTCTTCAAGCTCCATAAGGCGCTCTATGGGCTTAAACAAGCACCAAGAGCATGGTATGAATGCCTTAAGGAATTTCTACTCAAACAAGGCTTTGAAATAGGCAAAGCGGATCCTACTCTCTTCACTCATAAAGTCAATAATGATATCTTTGTGTGCCAAATATATGTCGATGACATAATATTTGGTAGTACTAACCAATCCTTTTGTGATGAGTTTAGTAGGATCATGACTAAGAGATTTGAGATGTCTATGATGGGTGAGCTAAAGTTCTTCCTCGGTTTTCAAATCAAGAAACTCAAGGAAGGTACTTTTCTATGCCAGACCAAGTACACCCATGATATGTTGAGAAAGTTTGACATGGTGAATGCAAAGCCAATCAAGACTCCCATGCCAACTAATGGACATCTTGATCTTGATGAAGGAGGGAAATCCATGGACATAAAGGTATATCGTTCCATGATCGGCCCTCTCCTTTACTTATGTGCATCTAGGTCGGACATAATGCTTAGTGTGTTGTAACACCCCTGGTGTTAATCGCTTAATTAAAAACTGATCATGTCATCATATGCATTAAGCATCATTCATTTGTTTGAAAACCTGGCTATGCATTGAACTAAAATGAGTTTACTTGCTTTTGTTATCAATTGTTTGAATGCAGGTCATCTTTTCAAATTCTCAAATTTAAAATTAAATCCAAACCCTAATTCCCAGAGGGGGTGGATTAAACCCTAAACATGATTTTCAAAATCTATAAAGAATTTGCTTATGGTTGTTTAACAAAGTTGTAGAGCTCTGTTTGTTTTGTTTTTGTTGTGTTTACCGTTTTTCAAGTGTTGTACATGTTTTTAAAAGTATTTGAAAAGGGGGCAAATCCTTTTAAAAGGTTCTCAAATTTCAAAAATGCATTTTCATTTCTAGGCCGATTTTGAAAATGTGAGTTTTGGCAAAGTTGTAGATCATGAAATTTTGAGCAACTTTTGTATTCAAAGTTTTTCATGAAAACCCCTGGAAGCTTGAGCATTTTGCAAAATAGTCACAGGGGCAGTTCAGTCTTTTCATCAAGCAGCTGCATGGCGGCGTTGAGCTCGACGCCGACACCTGGCCGGCCACCTGTCGACGCCGCCGTGTGACTCCTGTCCTTGACTCACGTCCTGTCGTGTGCGTGGCGACGTCACAGAACCGTTGCCGTCTTCAAAACGGGCGCTCCCTTTCCACGCCACGCCATCGCTCTGCTCTGCTCCACCGAGCGCTCCACCATCATCGACGAGCTCGTCCGAGCTTGTTAGCCACTGCCAACCACTCAATTCTTTGCCATTGTCTTCGCTTTGACCTCGCGCATTCTCGGGGTGAGTTGGTTAAAGCCATCGAGCCTGCATTCATCCAGCGCGGCTCCGTCTTCCTCAGCTCCTACGAGAGCGCCGCTGCTTTGGTCAGTCCTTGACCGGGCTACGTAGGAGCCACATTGCCTTTTCATCTTGTGTTTCTTGTTCCTTGTTCATCACTGATCCTTGTCGACTTCTCCGTTTTACAAATGGTGGACCATAGCTCCGGGAACATCTTTGTTGTCGCTCGGTTCTTCGTCTCTGCCGGCACGTTCTCCGTCGACAACCGTCTCTGCTTCGTCTCCAACCACGTTGCAAGCACTTCGTGACCAGGGAGGTTGATGAACAGGTTGGCGGACCCCTCCAATTACAAAAGTGCATGGCAACAAGCTCAAAGGAGTTTAAATTCTTTTATACTTTGAAATTGAGTTAGGTATGTCGTACTATCAAGAGGGATTCAATACGCATGCCAACAAGTGAACCAAATGGAATATCTATCCAAATACATCACACCTCCACATACATAGTGGGCAAATCAGCTAGCTACTTGAAGATCTATACCTTGCTGTTCTGCCTAGGCTGGCAGTGCTGGCCTCCAGGCCAGCAGTACCGGGCAGGCCGACAGTACCGGGCAGGCCGGCAGTGCCAGGCTACAGGCCGGCACTGCCGCCACTTGTTCAGCCTGTTGGTAGTGAGGGGTATTTAAACACCTCCTCACTCCCCCCAACGGCTAGTTCTGTCATTCTCACTCTCACACTTCGCAGAAAACAGAAAGAGGAGCTCTCTTCTTGCTCTCCATTCCCCTTGGTGCTCATCCACTCTCCCCCATTGATTTTCGATCATCCTTTGAGAGATTGAGCCTCCAAGCTTGAGAAGAAACTTCTCCCTCAGATCTTCAACTCCTTCAAACATTTGGTTCACGTGGTGGCCGGCGGTTTGAGTTTGTTACTCTTGGAGCTTTGCTCCTAGCCGGCTAGGCGTCACCCTTGAGCTTGCCAACTTGTGTGGCAGCCAAGGGAGGTTTGTAACACCACCAATTTGCTAATACATTGCTCCTCATCTCAAGGGTTCATTCCCTTGACTTGAGACTGAGGAAAGAGCAAGCCTTTGTGGCGAGCTTGAACCTTGTGTGGCGCACCTCAACAACGTGGACGTAGGCAAGCCTAAGTGGCGAGCTGAACCACGGGTCAAATCTTGTGTTACCGTGTGCTTGTTACTTTACTTTCATATATCTTGTGTGCAAGGTAATTTCTAGGATTTAGACCCGATCTACTCCGTAGGTGTGTTGCTACCACTTTCAGGTGGTGCTAGAGGTTCCCTACACCTCTAGGAAGGTTTTGATTTAGCCACAATTTCCATTCTAGTTTTACATTTTGAATTGTGCTCAATTCTGTTCAGGTGACCAGCACTGCTGCCCCAGAGACCAGAAGTGTCGGCCACCCGGCAGTGCCGGCCTAGAGCCCGATAGTGCCGGCCCTGTGCTGACAGCAAGTGTCAAGTTTGTTTTTAAACAAGCCTATTCACCCCCCCTCTAGGCTAATCAGGTCCTTACATGTTATCTTGCTATACTTGAATACAACTTGATACCTTGAATACAACGTGACAGTCGGGTTTAACTTGTGATCTTCTATAACTAGCTTCTATAACATGTTACACTTTATCTTGAATACTTTACTTGAATACTACTCTTAACCTTGAATACTACTTGTTACACTTGTTACTCCTAATCTACTACTTGTTATCTACAATACTACTTGTTACACTTGTTACTCCTAGAATTCTACTTGTTACACTAGTTATCTCTAACTTGTTACCTTACTGCTGATAACTTGTTACTTTACTTGAATACTACTCTTTACCTTGAATACTACATGTTACACTTGTTAAGCTCCATACTTGTGCTCTTTAACTACCCCACTTGGTAAGATGACTGTCACGTTAGTCGATGATCCGTGATCACCACGTAGCGTTGGACGGCTGCTTTGCGGTAACTCGCTATTTTGAGAGCAATTTTTCCTTAAACATGTTTATGCTTTTAACTTGTCTTGCTACGGTAAGTCCTTTAATGCTAAACTAGCAATTCTACGTAGATTACAAATGGAGAACCCGGATGAGTGGAAAACACCTACCCCAAGTCCCTCTTCAACCTCACTAGAGAGTGAAGTCTCGATTACCCCTCCGAAGCAAAAGAAGCGACACACAGAGGAAGCTGATCCGAGATAGGAACCATGGGTCGAGGGTAAAAGTGTGTCCCGGGTTCCGAGCCGAGATAGCATCCACGCCGAGGTAGCATCCAACTGGCTTCGTGAGATGTATGCTAAAGCGATTGAAAAGTTGAATGCAAGTTTCTCTGAACAACAGGTACCGGGTTCTACTCGGATGCTGGATTTCGGTGTAGTCGGAGAAGAAGAGGCGTCGGCTCCCTCCACGGGGACCTCGACATCCAAGTCTAAGGGAACCAAGCGGAGGAGGGGTGAACATGGGAGGCACAGGATCGACAGGAGCGAGGAAGTCCACGAGATCCTTGAGGTGGGGCCTATGGGAGAGCCGCTCAAGCCTCGCCAGGTGATTGCGGTTTTCAGCAACCAGGTCGCCGTGATTACAAGGGACAAGGTGGAAATCACTTGGCCTGACTGGCCCTCTGTCCCTGAGGATTACAAGGGCGTGATCTGGACTCTGGTGAGAAGGAAGTTCAACTATCCCGAGAACGCTGATTTGGTCAAGTGTAGGGATTGGGTCATGCACGTGGCGGGGACTTCCCTTCGCAATTTCAAGTCAATGTTGGCGAAAGATTGATTCAAGAAGGGCAAGAATCCATGTACCAAATACAATATGATCAAGGATCGTCAATGGGAGGCTTTTTGCAAACTCCGAAACTCAAAAGAATCGAAGGAAAAGAGTGTCAAGTTCAGCGCACTCGCGAAGAAGAACAAGTGGCCCCACCACTTGGGAATGACTGGGTTTGCCGACAAGAGGGAAGAGTGGCAAAGACAAGATGAAGCTATGAGAGCGAGCGGGCAACCAGATCAGTACCATGACGTCGAACCTAGGGCTAAGGACTTCATTAGAGCTCGAATTCCAAAGAAGCTCAAGGAGGGTGCAACCAAGTTCAACGAGCCTGGGTTCGAAGAGGTGGAGAAGGCTGTCATCGAAGCCTCCAAGGACAACGGGTCCTATGAGGTTCAAAGGGGCCATGACCTACTTACTGAGGTCCTAGGAACCCCCAAGCACCGCGGCCACGTACGTGGAGTGCAGTCAAAGGTGAACTGGAACGCGATTCAGGCGTGGCAATCCGACGCCTCCTCGTACAAGTCGAGGCAGAGGTACAAGACGAACATCTTTCGAAAGGGCTATGAGCTCGACATGTCTAATATGATCAAGATCTCGATAAAGGAATCCTTCACGAGCAATGACCTAGAAATGGTGGCGATGAGGTCACACATGTTTCGCCAGGCTGGCGTGCCCGTCCCTCCAGCTCCACAAGGGGAGAACGTTCCTCAACTTGAGGATTGCCCGCACCACACAATCGATGACGTCAAGGAGATGACACTTGTGCGGCTTCTGATTCCGTTTGGCAAGAGCAAGAAGATTGCCGTGGGCGAGGGAACTGTATATCCGATCAACGAAATTCCAGAAACATATCGGGACCGGTTACCTGAGAACTATGCGCTGGTGACCATAACGTGTGTTAACCCAGAGCATAAAGATTATGAACTAGATGTTCCCCACCTACAACGTCACCGTACCCTTGAAGAAGCAGAATGTGATGACATCTTTTGGATGAAGGACGACCTTGAGATCATACCAGTGATGACAACATCTGTTACTGGATCTTGCCCCCTAGAAGACGACGACGATGACGAAGGCCATGACAAGGACCCGCCTCGATCACCTCTTGGCAAGAGCACTCCTCAGAGCTCAAAAAGTCCGCCTTTGGGCCCGACCATTGAGGCAGGAGGTTCAGGGGCCGCTTCTGGGGGCAACACAATGCCTTCAAGCCAGTTGAGCCTGAGCGGGATAGGGGATCGTGGATGTGACGCGCACGCCAACACGTGGCGGAGTCGGCTCTGACTCGAAGCAGAGCCCGAGCTGGGCACGATGTGAGGAGGGAGATGACAAGAGGCCCCCACCAGTTAGCTGGACAGAGGAGGAAAGGGAGGGAAGGAGCCGGCTGGCTCTGGGCTAAGCAGGCCGACGAGCTAAAAGGATGAAAAAGAAAGGAGGGAGAGGGAAAAGATTTTCCAATACTTTTTCTTCTCTTTTTGATTTTCCAAACATTTTTTTTAAAAAAAAGTTTTCGAAATAGATTTTGATCGAGCTTTGCAAAGCAAACAATGCAAGAGAAGATATGCAGAGGCATGAATGCACAACATGTTGTTAACCCTAACATGTTAGTATTTGTTTTAGTTTAATTTATTTAATTCTATGAGCACAACATTTGCTAGAATAAAATCAAATTAAGCAAATTAATTCAAATTGAAATCAAATTCAAGCCTAATTTGGTTATTCAAATTTTAGGGTGTTACAATTCTACCCCCCTTAAAAGAATCTCGACCCGAGATTCCCTGATTGGTTACTTCAAAAGTTGAGGTTAGTTTTTTTTCTGAGATCTTCCTCTCTTTCCCAAGTGGCCTCATCCTCACTATACTGATTCCTTTGCACCTTACACATCTTAATAACTTTTAATCCTTGTAACTCTTCAGCTATTTCCAACATTCAAATTTTGGGGTGACATACCTGGTGAATCCTCAGGAAACACATATGGAAAGGCATCCACCACTCCGTCTTTCAGTCTGTCGTTCTTATCAAGCTGGTTAACGACAGCTGTCGGTGGAGGTTGCACAACCACTTCCACACTGATCCTGTCTCCCTTAGGTGTAGCCAACTCAACTATCTTCTAATCACACTTAATTACTGCCCGATGTGTCTTCATCCAATCTAGTCCCAAAATGATATCAATTCCAGTGGTTCTCAGAACTGTAGGTCTGACTTTGAAGTCTACCCCCCTTAGGGCAACAGTAATCGACGAACAATAGTATTCAGTTCGTATAACCCCACCCGATGAATTTACTATTATAGGTGTTTGCATCACTACTAATGGTAGTCCATGCATTCTAACAAAAGTTTACGAAATGAAAGAATGTGATGCTCCAGAATCAAAAAGAACAATAGTAGGGATGCCATTGACATAGAACATATCCATCATCACTTCTGGCGCTTTCTGAGCTGCTTCCGCGGAGACATGGTTCACACTTCTACCATGGGGTGGTGGTTGGTTCCTTCCATTCTGATTATTGCTACTCTGACTTGGAGGGTTCAATTGATTCTGCCTCTTGGGGCAATTGTAAGAGAGATGTCCCGGTTCATCACAGGTAAAACACTTGTTGGGAGTACTAGGTGCATTAACCTTTGCGGGAGTATTGTTGGGCGAGCCTTGATGGGATCCTGAATAGCTACTTTGCTGTTGGAACTGAGGGTGTTGCTGGTTTGGGTGATGGTTTCCATAGTTGGATGAGTCTTGGTACCTCTGCTGGTAACCTTGCTGAGAATAGTTGGGACGCTGACGACTGTTGCTTCCAGAAACTTGTTCTCTTAGCTTCCTCTTCTTATCCATCTCTCTGCGTTCATTGTCTATAGGCCTAAGGCTGTAAATAGTTGGGTTCTCTTGTCTCCTGTTTTCCCTATCCTGTCCCAATCTATCGTTATCATCTTATCTCCGGTTTTCTCCATCCCATCTTTTCTGGAGCAAGCTATCTCTATCATCCCATATCTCTGTTTTGGAAGTTAAAAAAATCATGGAAAAATTATGGACAAAAGTAGACTTCCAAATATTTCTCTAACTGCAAGAACCACCTTCATAGTTGTTGTGGTTTGGGAGATATGAAATTCACAAGGAGATACAACCATGCTGTTTGGAACCTAGAACAGTTTCGGATGATTGCTGTTTTCGACCACCTTAACTACAGAATCTGGAGAAGTGTGCTATAAGGAAGTTGTAGACAATTTCATAACCTTTTCAATGGTTTAAATTTCAGCCCCATTGGATTAATAGAACTCTAGTTATGGTTGTTTTACTAAGCTGTTGTCTTGCAACTAGCGAGGAAATTTTGGATTAGTTGTTTTAGAGCCTACACCCAAGTTCTTACGAAGTACTAGAAAAGCTTAATGATGGTAAGAGTCACTCAAAGGAAGATGCAAGCTACCATGTGAAGTCCCCTAGTCAAATTTTTCTTAAGGGAGGTAGCCAAGTTGAAGACGTTGCAACGTATGGATGCTACACGGGAAGACATTTCATAGGATGTAAAAACGAATGTTCCCAATCCTGATCCTCCATCTATAGAACAAGCTTTGATGACACAGGCTCAACAGTTGCAGTTTCTTGTTCAAAACTCTTGGCATCGGACACTAGTTATGGATAAACATGGTGAGTTTATGAAAGGACATCCACCAACTTTCCCTCAAGCCATTGACCCACTCGAAGTAGATGACTGGCTTAGAGCTATAGAGCAACATCTGGACATAGCTCAGTGCAGTGACAATGAGAAGGTGCTTTATGCTTTCGGTCAACTTCAAGGAACATCGTTAGACTGGTGGGAATCAAAGTTTGGTCAACGAGAGGTAAATCAGATTGATTGGAAAGAGTTCAAGACTGCTTTTCGATCTTACCATGTTTCAGCTAGTTCGGTAGCAACCAAGAGTGAGGAGTTCCACAACCTGAAGCAAGGTTTAATGTCAGTGTGTGAGTATCATGATCGGTTCACTCAGTTGTCTCGTTATGCCCCAAGAGAAGTGGATAGTGATGCTAAGGAGCAAAAATGTTTTATGAAAGGATTGAATGATAGTTTGCAACAACAACTGATGACCGTTGTGTATGATGATTTTCATGCAATGATGCTATTGACACCGTTTTTTGTTTTTGCACGTGTCAATATGATCTAAGGATTGTGCCGATCGGCAAAAGGCTGGTTGTCGTTCCTTGTCGGCATTGGGATATTACCGGTCAGATTGCCGATAAAGGCAAGAGTGTTGCTGATGCAGATAGGGACTTGTTGCCGATTGAGGCAGAAAGACACTGTTGATGAAGGCAAGGGGATGTTGCCGACAGGAAGAACATTTCCGATGAGATCACGTCGTCAAGATCGAGCCCAGCAAACATTACTCAATTGAACACAGATCTGGTGGCGTCAACAATGTCTGGATCTGTGACCCAGAGTCAGCCAACTTCCGTCAGCTGGGGGGATACGGTATGCCTCCAAATCCATCTGCTGATTCCAAATTAGTCCAAAATAACAATGTAGGGTGGAAGATTCCCGTGGCATCGGCAACACCTGTATAGCCGATAATTCCAGCAATGTATTATCCTACATCCTCTCCAACGGTGCAATTGCCGTCAGGGAATCCTCAGGTGGTGATACCTAGAGTGGCTTATGCGCAACCATCGGCAGGTTCTTGGCCGATGCAGCAAGACGTTGCTATTGGGAACCAACCCGTATCGGCAATGATTCCTCAAGCTATGGTACCCGTAAATCAAGGCAATCATCCAAGGGTACAAGGGCAGCAAGCGCCAGCTGGTTATCATCCATCGGCAAGTCATATGCCGATGACATCTAATGTAAGTTGGATCGGTCAATTACCGATTCAGCGGCAAGTTGTGCAGCCTGGATACCAAGTGGCAAGACCTCCGCAGTATCATCCACCAGTGAGTCTTCAGAATGAAATATCGGTACATCAGCCGATAGGTACTACTTCGCCGCAGTACTCGCAAATGAACGTGTGCAATGAGACATCGACATATCAGCTGATGAATACAATGCCACAATACAACCCAGTGGACGTTCAAAATTGCCCATTGGTAACTCAGCCGATGTATAATGTTCAATAACAAGTGACGCAACCTGGATGTCAAGTGGCAGAGGTCCAACACAACCACATACCATCGGGATTATATAATGATGCATCGGTGTCCCAGCCGGTAAACCCTCTATTCTCACAATATATTTCAGTGGGCGTTCAAGGTGGTCCATCGGCAAATCAGCCGATGCATGATGTTCAGCGAATTGATGTTGCCTCTGCACCAATCGGTTCGGCCTATTTACCACAAAGAGAGGAGAAGGTACATCAACCTGTTCGACTATTCAACAAGTAGCCAGAAAAAGTAGAATCAAGGAATAAAACTGAAGGGAAAATACATTCAAGGAAGGTTGAGAAATATGTTTACCACACGTGGAGCTAGGCAAGTTGTGTATGGTTACATTTTCATAAACTCAACTTCTACCTTAACATTGTTTGACCCCAAAGCTACACATTCGTTCATCCCTAGCACATGTGTGCAATATCACAAGATGACAATGCTTCCAATAAGGAAACCAATAATAGTTAATATCCATGGAGAAGAAGAAAAGACAGCTCGCATCTGCCCAAAAGTTAGTGTTCACATAAAGGGGGAAAACTTCAAGGAAAAAGGATTGAGTGTCAAGGGAGGCAACCTGAACCTGAGGAATGTCAGTTCTCGGGTGTTAATGCTTATGAACTAGTACCTTTGGAGGAGCTCAACACAACAGATGATCACGCTTGTGCAGATTTTTTTCATCCAAGCAACGTCAGAACCCTCAAGATGCCATATGAAGTTCATTTGTGCTCTCATGTGAAAGTTTTCTCTCCAAAGCAGATATAATCTTTGAAGATGTCTTTATCTTTCTCTCTAGTCTCTTCGAATCTCGAGGACAAGATTCATCTTAAGGGGGGTAGAATTGTAACACCCAAAAATTTGAATTTTTAAAATAGATTGAAATTGGGTTAATTTTGAATTTTGTGCTCATGAAAATGCAGGAAAATAAAAACATTTTCATCAAATTAAAAATTGACCTAGGGTTTAGCAACCTTTGCTTGAGCATTCATGCCTCTACATTATCCTTTTTGTGATGCTTGGTTTTGCAAAACTCAAAGCTTTTCAAAACGGTTTAGAAAATAGTTTTCAAAAAGGATTTAAGAAAAGCTTTGAAAACAAAAAGAAAAGGAATAGGATCAAATCCTCTCTTCCTCACCTTCTGGCCCAACCAGCCTAGCTGGCCTGGTTCCCTCTCCCCTTCCATCTACATGGGCTGCTTTGCCTCGCCCCGGCCCGCGCGCATTTCCCCCTTCCCTTTTTCCTATGTGGCCCAGCGCGTCGACCTGCCCCGCTCCCTCCCCTTGCCTCGCCGACGCGATGGTCCCGCGCTGTCAGCGCCTTCCCCCTCCTCACGCCGCCGAGCTCGCTCCGTGCTTTGCCACCACCGTAAGGAGATCACCGAGCTTCGGGACATTCTTCCGAACTCGCCTAACCTTGTTTATCCCTCTGCGTTACTCTCAGGTGTTCGGCATACCGTGCAAAACAACTCCGCCCGCCTCTCCTCGTCGCCGACCCGCACCGTACTCCTCCGTTCCTCCCTATCGGTACAGGTGAACTCACATCTCCTTCACCTACCTCCTGGAACCCTTCCCGAGTCCATTCTGGCTCAAACCGCCCACGCCGGCGTGGAGCAGAGCTCCCGTCCATGGCGTTCACCGCCGGGCCACTGTTCCCCCGGTGGGGAATCCATCTCCCTCTCCCTCCATCTAATCTGGGCCATTGGCCTTAGATCCAACGATCCCTAATCCAAGATACCCCTTCGGCCGGTTATCTTGCTAAAGAGCCCTTGATATCTTAAGTATTTAACCCACAGTCTACGGCTGGGTTTAAAATCCGATTTTCTCTTTTGTTTTATTCTGAAACTAGATCCACCTAATTTACAAGTTTACCTCTATCCAGCATGTCTCCGTCTTTTCTATCATCAAATTCATTATTCCCTAACTCCATCCTCTTGTTTGGAGTTTCCCAAGAATTCTTTTATTTTGACCCTAAATCATTCTCTTGAGTCCATCATTCATAAAAATATCTCTAAAATCTTCCGGGGAATTTTTCTGGCTTTTTCAGAACCTTTTCTCATTTTTCTATGAGCTTAATCTAATTTTTAGATGCTCCAAAATATCTTTTTGTGAGCTCCAAATACTTTATTTGGGTTCATAATATTCCAAAGTGTCTCCGAGAATTTTCCCATAATTTTTGGAGACTTCGGAGTATTTTTCGTGACTTAAATATTAGTTCTAGACTTTTCTGGAATTATTTTATTCACGAAAATAATTTATTCCGAAAATATATAATAAATATCTCAATTTCCCACCGGTCATCAAAGCCCATGTGCAATAATCCTAATAAATCTCAAAAGTTCATACATTTATTTACTAATGAGCTTTTATGTCTAATTGGCCCATTAGTAAATGTGGAAGTGCACCATCAATTAGTACCATATCGCCAGTTGATGAACATGTAGGGAGTTTTTCTCCCTATATATATCTATCAGCTTCTTGCCAAAGCACACCACAACTACCGCAAGAGGAGCCCCTAGTTTGAGAAATCTCTCGTGTAGTAAATTATAGTTTTCTCTCTTCCTGTCATATCATTGGCGATCAACTCCGGCGAACTCTCCGGCGAGCTTTTCTGGTGCTACAAGGTTTGTCTTGTTTTTCTCTTCGTCGTAGTGTATCCCTTCCATCCAAAGCGGTTTTCATGTTTACGTTTTCCCCTCTGGAAAGCGTATTCTCTTTTTAGATCTGTTTAATTCGGTTTTAAATGAAAATTCCTATTTACAAATTTGCCATCCGATTTCAAAATCCTATAACTTCTTTGTTTTTAATCCAAATCGATCCGTTCAAGTTGCGTTAGATTCGTAGTTTTATGCTCTATCCAGTAGTATAGTTTTCATCTATGTTAATTACTTTTGAAAATCAAAGTAAATTAATTCTTTTAATGCTTTAATCTTGCCCTTTTCAAAATCTTGTTTAATCTATAGTTTATTCGTTTTAGATCCGTTTTGTCCCGTTCGAGTTGCGTTGGTTTTGTAAAGATAAGATCTACCTGTTAGTAACAATATTAAATATTTTTTATTCTCTGAAATCAAATGATAATTGATTAATCTATATAATCAATGGCTTTCCAATTAAAATCAATTAGGGTTTTCCACCTCGGCTTTTCATAAAACAAAACATACTTAGTTTAATCTTGTTTTTACAAAGCAAAGTAATGTGACTTAATTTAATTTGTGTATTTCTCTAAAGTATCCAATATATGCTTTTTAAATAAAATAAATGAAGTTTAATTATCTTATAAAAGTTAATCTTTCGGTAGTCGTTTCTTTTCCTTTATAGATCCGATTAGCGTGATTCTCGCGTCTGCATGATCGTAGCAATACGTAGATTTTTTTTAAACCTTTTTCGTTGATTGGTGTATTGTTCTAAAGTAGATATATTGTATGCTTTGTATGATTGTTCAGATGCTTGTGTGGTGTTTATGATCTTGTCCAATCGGTGAGATTTACGTGGAGATCAAGACGAAGTCATCAGAAGATCGAGAATCAAGTGAAGAAAGGATCTAAGATTTTAAGGCAAGTTTAACATGGGATCATCCTTGTTGTCCTATTCACCATAATTCATCTAGTCATGATTGCATGTGTCTCAATTGATTCCTATTAGATCTATATCATAGCTTTGTTACCCTTTTACCTTGTCACCATGGGTTACTATTGCATATGGGTAGATCTGCTACGCTTTATGATCTATGAGAAGAATCTTGACTGATGATATATGCAACGATGAGATAAAATTGGCTTTTATAGCAACATGGAATAGGACCACACTGTAGGGCAAAAGCTGGGACTTAAATGCAACCACGAGTGCTATATGGCTCTGGCTTTAGTTAAGTATGAAGTTTGGACTAGCATGCTTGTGGTTCGTGAAAGGCACCTTTGCCGAGCTAGTTATGGGGTATAGCTTGTGTGGGGACCGCTGCGGGTGGTACCATCGGGGTGTCCCATATACCCCTTTACATTGGGTCCGTAGGGTCCGCTACATGCTAGAAAGAGCTTTTGAAAGACTTCATATTGTACCCTGCCCGCTCACCTTGGCAGTGTTTTGGGATTGGCCGTCCCGGGCATATGGGTTACACGGCTTGTGGGTAAAGTGTATAACCTCTGCAGAGTGTAAATCTATCATGATAGCCGTGCTCACGGTCATGAGCGGCTCGGAAAACTCACAGTGTTAGTAACTCCTGTTGTTGAACAACTTATGACGGTAAGTTCGGAGATATGATATATGAGATTGTTTCATTAATGATCATGTGGTTACCAACTGGGTTAAGCATAACTAAAGCTAATTGTTGTTAAAACTTGACCAAGTTAAAAGCAACTGCAGTAAGCCAGTGTCAGCCTTTTGAGCTTCATAACCCTGTGTTAATCTTGCTGAGTACTTTAAGTGCTCACCCTTGCCTTATCAACCATATCAGATTGCAAAGAGCAACAGTTAAAGGAGTTAGGCTTGTGATCAACCAGTCAGTTGTCCCTGTGAAGTTGGAGCCTTCGCCTGAAGATCGGAGTCGTCTTTCTGCTGTTTGTTGTGTTGAGGTTATCCTTTGACCTTATATGTTATGTATTTAAGTATTGTCTTTTGATACTTCCTTAATTTGTGGCTATATGTGAGATTTGACTTTCTGGGCTCACATATGGTGTAAATCTGGTTTTGTTCTTAAAACCGGGTGTGACAACGATTCACCAGGGATTGGAAGTTCGGGTAAGTGCTACCCTTCAGCTGCAACCGGAGATCATAATAGATTCCTTTCAAGAAGAGACGCTGCTTGTCTGCATCATCCCTTACCTCATTGGGAGCATAGCGGGCTAACTGCGAGAACTTGTCATGGTACTCGTTGATTGACATTTGTCCCAACCTGAGGTTCCTGAATTCCTCTTGCTTGAGCTCGATGATTCCCTCAGGGATGTGACATGCTTTGAAGTCACTAGAGAACTCATCCCAAGTGATAGCAGGAGCATTGTTGGGGCGAGCATCTTGGTAAGTTTCCCACAAGGTCTGAGCTGCGTCTTGAAGTTGACCAGAAGCATACAACACCTTCTCCTGGTCATTGCATTGAGCTATGTTGAGTTGCTTCTCTACAACACACAACCAATCATCCGCCTCCAATGGATCACTGGCATGAGAGAAGACAGGAGGGTGGCCTTGTAGAAATTCCCTACGCTTGTTTACTGGTGGAGCTCCAGCATGTTGATTGGGTTGGTTTTGCATGAAATGTATCATGGTTTGCATGGTTTGCATCATCTGGCCTTGCATAGCCATCATCTGCTCTGGAGTCATCATGGGTTCTGGAGGTGGTGGGGGTTGGTTGTTGTTGTTAACCTCACCGCCATTAGCACCATTGGTGTTGGAACCGCTGTTGGTCATTGTGCGAGGCATCTGTCATAATAAGCACATGAGCAATTTATAACCTTGCATAGCTTTTTTGGATTTTCAGCAAAACAACAGTCTGGAAAAACAATCATATCTGAAGTTATCGAAGTCAACCAGAGGCATAGCGTATATGGTTGGAAATATGAAGAAATTATCTACAACTTTCGTATTCTGCAATCTTCAGATTCTGACATTATCTTAATCAAAAATCACGTTTAAACAACTCTGTCCAGAACACCAAACTGCGCAAAAACTCCAACTTGCAACAATTGTTTCTCTTAACCCAGAACACATATAAAGGTGTTTCTTGCGGCCACAGAAAGATGAGGAAGTCTACTATTTTCAGTTAAATTTTCATGATTTTAGGACGTTCAGAATTAATTAGACATAATTATTAAGACAGGGAGGTCTGAAAAACATATTTAAGAAAACTGCATTTTTATTTATTATTTAACCCCAAAACTACCAACCTAAACATCAAGTGTTGCGGACAAGCCCACAACCTCGATCACTCATTACAAAGATCCAAATCATACATTAAACATAAGCACAAACAACTGAACACTTAAGTTCACACGCACACACGACTCAACGTTCTAACGCCTTATAAATATAAGAGGGGACTCCTAAACTTAATCATTTTTCTTGAGCCTCTTGTATAGGAGAGGTAGGTTGAATGACATAGATGAAGATAGATTAGAAACAAGATTTTCATAGTAGAAAAAGATTAAGTAAAGCATGGACACTTTTATTAGAGATTAAAAGGTCAAGAGAAGCATGAAAAAAGGAGAGAAAGACAAGGTAAGACGACCATTTTAACTAGGCTGGTGTCCTACAATCAAAATTGAATACGAATAACTTATGTGTGCCCAGAGATCAATCACACACATAAGCCGACAAATCTTTAAATAGTACCATTACAGAGTGCTTATTACATAACGAAACATAGTCTTACACAAATAAGCGGAATATAAAGACAACTCTCTCGTAGAGACACCACTTCACAGGGACGTCGACTGGTTGACCACTAGCCTAGTACTCTTCACGGTAGTCTTCAAAGCCATCTGATGAGGTTGATAAAGCAAGGGTGAGCACTTAAAGTACTCAGCAAGAGTAACACAGGGTTATGAAGCTCAAAGGTTGACACTGTCTGTACTGCGGTCGCTTTTAACTTGGTCAAGTTTTACCAATACTTAGCTTTAATTATGCATACCCAGTTGATAACCACATGATATAAAAGTAATAATCATCATCAATAACTAAACAACACGATCATCTAACACTGTGAGTTTTCCAGGCCGCTCGTGACCGTGAGCACGACTATCATGATAGATTTACACTCTACAGAGGTTACGCACTTTACCCATAAGCCATGTTGCCCATATGCCCGGGACGGCCAATCCCAAAACACTACCAAGGTGAGCAGGCAGGGTACACTATGAAGTCTTTCAAAAGTCTTCCCAACATGTCAACAGACCCTACGGACCCAAGGGCAAGGGGTATGTAAAGCCTCCTACTCGATGGTACCATTACAGCGGTAACCACCCTAGACCATGCCCTACAACCAGCTCGGCAATGGTGTCTTTCACGAACTGCCAACATGCTAGTACGGATCTTCATACTTGACTAAAGCCATAGTCATATAGCACTCATGGTTGCATTAAAAATCCCAGCTTTTGCCCTACAGTGTGGTCCTATTCCATCTTGCTATAAAAACCAGTTTTAGATCATCGTTGCATAATCCATTAGTCAAGATTCATCTCTGAAAGGATCAAGATGCCCAAGAGGGGGGTGAATTGGGCTCTTTTTAATTTCTAAACAAGAATTAAACCTATAAAGAGCCAATTAACCCCCTAGTGTCTACCGCTTGTGTGTCCTAGCTAGAAAGCGGTAGCAAGTCAATAGAAAGCAAAAACTTCCTACACAATTCTAGTATGAATTGAAAGACAAGTGCGGAAAGTAATGCGGTAATAAGAGCTAGGGAAAGAGATGCTTGACACAGCGATGTTTTGCCGAGGTATTGAGGAGTCGACACTCCCCCCCTAGTCCTCGTTGGAGCACCTCGCAAGGTATAGCTCCCCCTCAATCCCGCGCAAGGGATGAGTGCTCTCTACGGGCTGATTCTTCGCCACTCCGGCTCGGTGAATCGCCCACAACCGATCACAACGTCGATGGAGAAGGGCCGCCGACAATCCTCCGGCTATCACCTTCCTCCTAGCACCACCGGACCGTCTAGGTGATGTCGATCACCAAGAGTAACAAGCCTCGATCTTCGCTTGACTCACTCAAGCTTCACAACTAGAGGATGCACACTTGAACTCTTGGATGAACTAGAGGAGAGGATGGATGGATTCGCGAATCACTCTCTCTCTCTAGGGCTCTTGCTCTCTTCCCAACCTTCTCAACAAACTCAGCAACTCAAATGAGCAAAGGCAAGGTGAGAGAGAAGTGGGAGGGGCTATAAATAGACCCTCTGAAAACTACCTCGGGCTGGCAACTTAAGTTGGTGATGGACGCTCTGTCGACTAGGCGACGGACGGTCCGTCACATGCCCCAACGGCTAGTTCTGTTCATAGTTTGGGCGACAGACGCTCCGACGCCTAGGCAACGGACGCTCCGACGCCCTGCCCAACGGCTAGTTCTAACACACTGTTCCCTGCGATGGACGCTACGTCACTGGGGCGACGGACGCTCATCCCAGCGTCCGACGCTATACTCTGGCTCGGGCTGAAAAACACCCTCTCTGAAAGGTCGACGGACGCTCTTCCAAGCGTTCGACGCCTAACCGACGGACAGCGTCCGACGGACCCTGAAAAACTTAGCCACAAAACATCCCCACTGGAAGGTTGACGGACGCTGTGGACTCAACCACCCAGCGTCCGACGCCTTTGTCCGACGCGACGGACAGCGTTCAATGCCCCCGTCAGGAGCGTCCAACGCCTAGAAAACAGTTCTATCAACTTCGTTTTTCGTCGCGATGAATATGGAAGTTGTTCTAGGCTATCTTACGGTCAACGTAGGCTTGCTTAGAGCTAAGGAAGTCAAGTGTGCACCACACCTAAGTCCTGAAGCTTTCCTAAGTCAAGCTACTAGTCTCAACCCCTCTTAATAGTACGGACAAAGATAAAAAGAGAAGCTCTATTTATTTCTAAGTGCTCTTCATCACCTTATGGCACTTAGCCTATCTTTCTAGGGTCTTCATCATGTCTCCTTGAAATCCGAAACGATATCCATCTTGGGGGCTAAGTGATGACCATTAATGCCCATTCTTGTTAATCACTATGGCTAAGCTACGCATAACCTCTGCAAAACACACGTTAGCCATAATAATCTCTAATTGTCGTTAATCACCGAAACCAACTAGGGCAATGATTCTTCAATCTCCCCCTTTTTGGTGATTGACGACAATAACACCTCGAGTATGGAAGAGAGTTATGGTTTAGACTTTATGGTGACTTGGAATGGTTGAGCAAGGGTTAGTGAATTTGTAATGAAGCATACTTGCTCACCCAAGCCAAATCACAAATCATGGTACTCATAGATATGAATGTAAAAGAAGTACCTCATGATATTCTCAAAAGATGTATCGGAGTATAGCGCGGAAGCTCAATTATCATTTAAGAATAGAGATATATCATGAAACATGAGACAACTCACAAGATATATTAGTGATAATCAAGAGTTTGTCACATCCAACCATATGTCACACAAACATCAACCATAGTATTCATCACATCACACATATAGACAAATGCATAAAAGTAGACATGATGAAAGAGTACAGGGAAATTAAGCATACAAAGATCCAAATCTCTCCCCCTATCTCTATACTCGACCCTCTCTCCCTCTTTGGCGTCTAGCACCAAAAACTAAGCGTCTGGGGCTGGAGAAGAAGGTGGAGGAGCTGCAGCCTTGCGATCGAGCATGATGAAGTCCTGAAGTCTGACTCGTCTGAC
Organism: Microstegium vimineum; assembly: GCA_022036555.1. Classification (NCBI taxonomy): domain Eukaryota; kingdom Viridiplantae; phylum Streptophyta; class Magnoliopsida; order Poales; family Poaceae; genus Microstegium; species Microstegium vimineum. The sequence continues at coordinate 24,223,808 of CM039137.1, forward strand.
TCATCATCTGCCTCGGCCTCTGCAGGTGTAGGTGCAGCTGGAGTGACCTCTGGAGCTGGTGTCTCAACTGACTCCCCCTGAGGCTCAGCTGGTGCCTCTGACGATCCTGCCTCTGTAGTAGCGGGCCTAGGAATCCGACGAGTGAAGACTCGAGGCGAAGGGGACGGTGTCACTGCTAGTGCAACAAGTGACACTGCTGCTGCAACCTCTGCGGGCTGAGTCTGAGCTGGAGAGGAGATTGCCACTGTAACTGCCTCATCTGCTAGTGAGATGGCATCTGTTTGAACTGCAGTCGGAGGAGTGGTGACAGTCTGCGCGGACTTCTCAGGTGCGATCTCCGACGAGGCAACTGAAGACAGGTGGGTGCCCGTCGCTGGAGGATCCACTGCAACCGCTGGAGCTGGTGAGACTAGCTGAGCTGCTCCTGGGGAATCTTCTCTCGTGATCTCCAAATAAGAAGCTGACAGATCTCGCAAGGCCTCGGCTATGGTAGTTCCCCGGATAGGAGTGAATCATGTCTAAAACTCACCGGACGAAGCTAACCACGAGGACACCTGGGTCCTCGGAGACTGGTGCTCGGGAGAGGCTGGTGGCTAGAACGGAGGAGTAGCTGGTGCCTGACTCTGCTGTCCTCTGGATGGTAATGCTGGAGTCGGAACCACGACTACTGGAGGCTGTTGTGGATGTGAGGTGAACTGCTACTGCTGCGAGACTCCGGGCAACTGAAACTAAGGAGTGGAGGTTTGCCCGGAGCTGGAGGCTAGAAGACGCTCAAGTAACAAAGTCTGTGTCTTCTGAATCTCTGCCTGTTGCAGCTGATAGGCCAGGAACTGGCGCTGGAACTCATCCTGCCTGGCCTGTGTCTGTGCCTGAGCTGCCAGCTGTTGCTCTGTAAGCCTCCGTAAATCGGCAGCCTGTCGCCTCTGCTCCTCTACCTGACGTGATTGCTCCTCCTGCATCCTCAACAGAATAGTAAGCAATGTGGCCTCTGAGGTGCTAGAAACTGGAGCTGGAGCTGCTGCGGCTATGCCTGACCCTCCTGCCTCATGGTCATGAGGCATCGGTGCGTACTCGCGCACTGGCTGGTAGTCCTCATCGGTACTGTCAGAGTCTAGGTCCTCTCTGTAGACTGTCTCGGTAGTTGTATCTATCTCAACATCTAGATCTGCAAGCTCTGCCTGAGCAATCTGCTCAACTGTAGCGTCTGTGACCTCTGCTGACTGAGGTGGCACACCAGCCTGCCTGGTGCCTGGTCTGTAAGCTCTGCTGGAGCGAGGCAGGTTTCCATGCATCACGAGCTGACTCATCGAATATACAGGAAACTCAGTGGCTGACCTCGTGAGAGTGACTCTCATAGCTCCTGACCTGGTCTTGGCAACTATCAGATAAGAAATCCAATGAGCAAACTGCAGCTGCCAGTGACCCCTGAACCCAGCGGCTATGATATCCTCAAGCTCGCTCACAATCAAATCCCAGAGGTCGAACTTCTCTTTCCGGACAATGTGAGCAAGTAGCCAAAGTTGTAGACGTGTAATAGTATCCCGAGCTCTAATCCGAGGGAGGATGGTACGCCTGAGTACCTCGTGGAGGATCCGAGCAAGTGGAGTGAGGTCATGTGGTGTACGACTCGAACCCTCAGTGAATGGCTGCTGAAAGCACGGCCTCACGAAGTCTGTAGATGGCACTATACCATCGTGAGGTCGGCGAGGGGCCTCCTGATCCCCATAGCACAAACTGTGAATCCTCGTAGGAGAGGACTCTAGGTGGAATAGCTCTCTGAACCGAGCTGCTGTAACCCTGAAGTCACGTCCCTGGAATCCGAAGTGTAGGAACTCGTGATCAGGGGAGATCCATAGCGATGCATAGAACTGATATACCCATTCCTTCTGATACGCTCTTGATCGTCCCATCAGATCTGATAGACCTTGAATATACTGAAGGTGTTGTAGGATCTCTGGACCACCGATCCCCTCTATATGAGCAGATGGGCACACCCTGTGAGCCCTAAGAGGAGCATCAATGTCGATGTAAGCTCTGTAGAAGTCCTCGTGAACCGTGGTATAGAAGTCTCATCCGGCACGAGGATCCCTCTGAGGTGGGAACCAGGACTGAAAGTCCACGAAGCAGAGTAACTGGACTTGCTTCGCTGTAAGTGCTCTGACCTGGTGCCTCACTGGGTCTGGGAGCTGAGGTCCTAGAGGACTAGGTGGTGCACCAGAGCCTCTGGATCGGGTAACTCGGTGGCTCATCAACTCACCAATCGAGGAGTGGCCCGTGGCCTCTGTCTGCTCAGTCTCCGGGACTGGCTCTGTCTGCTCTGCCTCTGTAGCCTCGACGGGCTCTGTCTCAGGACGCGTAGGGGACTCACGATGCGCTCCACGACGAGGCGAGAGCCTCAAACTGGCGCGACGTCCTCCTCGCTCCGCTATCTTAGTGGCCTCGGCCACTGCGAGCGCTGCTGCTAAATCTAGATCCATCAAAGGCCTCTTGCGCTTCCGTGACACGACCTTTTGCTTGCCCTTTCCCCGGTCAGTGGGTGGACGCGGTGGAGGTGGAGGGTCACCACCACTACCAGGAACGGGACCTGCATTCTTCGTTCTAGCCATTTCCGGACTTTGCTAACAAATCTTTGACAATCAAAGCCTCAACAGTCACACCCTCAGAAACCTGTCACCACTGAAACTGAAACCCTGACTGTCCTCAGAAACACAAACTACAAGAGTGGCACGCCAGCCCTGGACTGTCCTTTCGAGGCTTTGCCTCGTTCCGTACTCGCGGGCTTTGCCCCGAGTTCACTGACACTGCCCACTGATTCTCTGATCAACTGACCCTGCTCATTAGATAGATAGAGGTATAACCATAAGCATATAGCTATAGGGTAGAGGGTCTATAGAAGCATGAAATTAGGTAAGGAAGGATCGAAATATCAACTGTCATACCTTGAACCCTGACCAAAACAAGAGAAGGGGAAAAGATCTCTCTATCAAATTTCCGCAATCCGCAGTCCGCAATTCGCAATCCGCAACCTAATCAAGGCAATGTAGGATGATGGTTTAGGGTGGTGAGAGAGAATGGCGAGGTGATTTGCAATCTAGAGGGAAAGTCACAGGAGTTGAATTTCACCTTGGTACGCAACTGAGATTGATCAACCTCCGATCAGAGCCTTGGAGGAGGGCTCCTCGGCAAAGTGAGTCCTGCACGGCTGGAATCACGCAGGGCAGCGGCGGCGCTGGGGGGAAAGCCCAGGCGCGGCGGCGGTGCAGGGTGGAAAGGGCCTGGCGCGGCGGCGGTGGGAGATGGCGGTGCAGGGACAGGCAGCAGTGCAGGAGCAGCCGACGGCGCAGAGAGGAGTGGTGGCGTGGCGGCGCAGGGGCAGGGAGGACCGGCACGGCGACTCAGGCGGCGGCGGTTAGGGTTTGAAGCGCGGCGGCGAACGGAATACGGATCGGGAGAAACAGAGAAGATACGAGGATTTTTAAAAAAAATTGCGCCTTAAGTTCACGACGGACGCTCCGACGCGGAGCGACGGACGCTCTGTCGGACTGCGACGGACGCTCGGAGAGCGTCCGGCGGCATCGTCCGTCGGCCTTCCAGAACAGATTTGAAACGCCCGAGCGCATTGACCGCGACGGACGCTGGGGGAGCGTCCGTCGCCCTGTAAGCGTGCAATTTTAATCTCCGGACGATCGCGACGGACGCTGAGGCAATTGACACCGAGCGTCCGTCGACAGCGTCCGACGCCTTTTAAATAGAATTTTTCAAATTTTGTTTTTGCGTCTTTCTCCCAACCAAGTTCCAATCCCAATAAGATCCAAATAACACCTGATTGGACTTGATATGAGAACCATCTCTCAAACTCTCATTTTCAAATAGTTTGCCATAGGCTTAATTTTAGTTTTAGCTCAAAATATTCGAATGGAAGCACCAAGGAGTCATCATATGGCCACAAGAGGGGTATAGAAGTGTCTTGAGCTTGGAATGCTCCCCCTAAGTGGACGAACACAGAGGATGCTCAAACTTAACCGAAAAGGAACGACAAACAACACACATGCATATGCTATGCAATACGAAATTTGAATCTAGATTGCTTGCAAGTTTAAACTGCGGTTAAGCTTTGTCACACGCTTTGAGGGCGGTTATCTTAACCGCGTTAGCCAAGCCTATGTGCATTAACAAATTAAACATGTTATATTACATATGAATGCATGGTTCACACAAACTCATCTTTTAGTGAAGTTAGAGTGATCAAACACATTTAACTCACTTCTCAACCTACAAAAGGTTGTTTCATCGAGTGGTTTAGTGAAGATATCCGCCAATTGATCTTCGCTCTTAACTCCAACTAGTGTTATGTCTTTCCTAGCCACATGATCTCTAAGAAAGTGATGGCGAATATCTATGTGCTTGGTGCGAGAGTGTTGAACCAGGTTGTTTGCAAGCTTTACGGCGCTTTCATTATCACACAAAAGTGGAACTTCTTTTAAAAACACGTCGTAATCAAAAAGTGTTTGGGTCATGTATAAGATTTGTGCACAACTTGCTCCCATGGCAATGTATTCCGCCTCGGCGGTTGACAATGCCACACTATTTTGCTTCTTTGAGGACCAAGAAACAAGTGATCTTCCTAGCATGTGGCACCCGCCAGAGGTACTCTTCCTATCAACCTTACACCCGGCGTAATCCGAATCGGAATAGCCAACTAGTTGGAAGGGAGCTCCTTTGGGATACCAAAGACCCATGCTAGGGGTGTGCCTTAAGTACCTAAGGATTCTTTTAACCGCACAAAGATGCGACTCCTTAGGGTTTGCTTGAAACCTAGCACACATACACACACTAAACATGATATACGGCCTAGATGCGGTGAGGTAAAGTAAACTACCGATCATAGAACGATAGAGAGTTTGGTCAATCGGTTTACCTTCCTTATCAAGATCGAGATGCCCATTAGTAGACATTGGGGGTCTTGATTGGTTTGCAATCCTCCATCTTGAATTTCTTGAGCACATCATAAGTGTACTTCTCTTGAGATATGAAGGTGCCCTTCCTCAATTGCTTCACTTGGAAACCAAGGAAGAAGGTTAGCTCGCCAATCATCGACATCTCAAACTCCTTGGACATCAATGCACCAAATTCCTTGCTATGATCTTGGTTTGTTGACCCAAATATAATGTCATCGACATACACTTGGCAAACAAAGATCTCTCCATCTAGCACCTTGGTGAAGAGTGTGGTATCCACTTTCCCGATCTTGAAGCCCTTCTTGAGTAGGAAGTCCCTTAGCCTCTCATACCAAGCTCTTGGAGCTTGCTTCAATCCATAAAGTGCCTTGGACAACCTATACACATGATTAGGATAATTTGGGTCTTCAAACCTGGGAGGTTGTGAGACAAAAACAAGTTCATTGATGAAACCATTTAGAAAGGCACTCTTCACATCTATTTGAAAAAGTTTCATTTTATGATGTGAAGCATATGCCAAAAGGATACGAATGGCTCCTAGTCTTGCAACCGGTGCAAAGGTCTTCCCAAAATCCAAGCCTTCAACTTGGGAGAACCCCTTTGCCACCAATTTTGCCTTGTTTCTCACAACCACGCCTTGATCATCTTGCTTGTTCCTAAACACCCACTTGGTGCCAATGATTCTTGCTCCTTTGGGCTTTTCTACTAGTGTCCACACTTCGTTCTGGGTGAAGTTGTTCAACTCTTCATGCATGGCATTCACCCAATCCGGATCCGTAAGTATATCCTCCACACTAGAAGGCTCAATAAAGGAAACAAAGGAGTGATGTTCAACATAAGAAGCAAGTTTAGATCGAGTCGTTACCCCCTTGATGGACTCCCTATGATGAGGTCTTGTGGATGAGCTTGAAGCATAGGTGTAGATCTTCTATTAATCACTTGGAGAGGAGGTTGTGGTGCATCAACATCACTAGCTTAAGCCTCGGCTTGATCTTGAGGGATGAAGGTATCTTCTTGTGCTTCCCTCACTTGTTCTTCATCAACTTGAGGCGTGTGAGGTGGAGAGGGTACTTGATTTGCATCATCTTCAACTTCTTCCACCTCTTGTGGGTTGATCACACCAGTGGGCATATTCTTCATAGCCTCCCTCAAGGGTTCATCACCTACATCATCAAGATTTTCATGCTCTTCTTGAGAGCCATTAGTTTCATCAAACTCTAAGTCATATGTTTCTTCAAATAGGCCGGATGCTTTGTTAAATACTCGATATGCCTTGGATTTAAGAGAATAACCAAGTAAGAAACCAATGTCACATCTCCTTTGGAACTTGCACAAGTGTTGGCGCTTCTTGTAGATGTACACTTTGCATCCAAACACTCGGAAAAAGGATATATCCGGTTTCTTCCCATTCACAAGCTCATAGGGGGTCTTCTTGAGAAGCCTTTGGACAAATAGCCGGTTGGCCGCATAGCATGCAGTGTTGATTGCTTCGGCCCAAAACTTCTCGGGGGTGTTGTATTCATCAAGCATTGATCTTGCAAGAGTAATGAGTGTCCGATTCTTCCTCTCTACTATACCATTTTGTTGAGGAGTATAGGTGGCAGACACTTCATGCTTGATCCCAACTTCATCACAATAATCTTCAATTTTGGTGTTTACAAACTCGGTCCCATTGTCACTTCTTATCTTCTTGATCTTCACATCAAACTCATTTTGGGCTCTAGTTGCAAACTTCTTGAATATTGATTGAGTTTCTCCCTTGTCTTAAAGAAAGAACACCCAAGTGTACCTAGAGTAGTCATCAACTACCACTAAGCAAAAGAGATTGCCACCAAGGCTAGCATAGGTGGTAGGTCCAAATAGATCCATGTGAAGTAGCTTTAGGACTCTTGAGTTTGACATGAAAGCTTTGGTTGGATGAGTGTTTGCCACTTGCTTGCCGGCTTGACATGCACTACAAAGTTTGTCCTTCTCAAACACAACATCCTTCACACCTCTAACCAACTCCTTCTTGACAAGCTTCTTCAAGGTTAACATTCCTATATGTTCTAATCTTCTATGCCATAGCCAACCCAAAAAACTCTTGGAGAATAGATATGTTTACAAACTAGCTTCATTTGAGGTGAATTCCACTAGGTAGAGATTGTTGTGCCGAAACCCTTTGAATATCAATGATGAATCTTCAATCTTTGACACAACTACCTCATTTGGAGTGAAGAGACATTGGAAACCAAGATCACATAGTTGTCCCACTGATAGCAAGTTGAAGCTCAAAGATTGTACTAGCAAGACATTTGATATTGATTGATCATTTGAGATTGTCACTTTGCCTAGGCCTTGCACTTTGTCTTTTGAATTGTCCCCAAAGATAATCTTGTCTTGCCCTTCACAATCTTCCTCTAGTGTGGTGAACATCCGGGAGTCACCGGTCATATGTTGAGTGCATCCACTATCAATCACCCAATGACTTCCACCGGTCTTGTAGTTCACCTACACACAAGCAACTTGAAGTTAAGCTTGTTGTTTGGGAACCTACACTTGGCGAGATCCCATAGCCTTTTCCACCAACTCCTCAGCAACCTATAGCACTTTGGACTTGTTCTTCATCTTAGGATCGAGAAACACAACTTGGGGTCTACCCTTGGAGTCCTTGTTGATGATGAAGTGTGCATCATGAGCGAAAGGCCTTATGTGCTTGGGCAAGGTCTTGGGAGGTGGAGTCTTGCATTGGGATTCAAAGTGACCCTCTTGACCACATCCAAAGCACTTCTTGGGCTTGGGCTTTGGTGTGTCATAGTTGTTTCTCATGGCCTTATTCTTGTAGTAGTTCTTAGCTTCTATCTTGTGTGGAGCTCTTGTGTTGACCTCTCAAGCTTATCATGTTTCTCATTAGCTTGCTTGAGTGAGGCTTTGAGCTCCCTAGTGCTAGATAAGAGAGTTTTGTTCTCAAGCTTCAAATCATCATTAGCACTAGACAAGTCATCAAGTTTAGCATGCAAGTTATCGTTAGCTTTCTCTAGTGATTCACTTTTAGCTTTATACTTCCTAATGAGATTAGTATATTTATTGCAAATTACAATTAGCTCATCATAGGAAGGTGCCTCAAACTCATCATCACTATCATCACTAGAGTTAGCCTTATCATCACTATCCTCTTTTTGTACCTTTTTGTCACCTTTAGCCATGAGGCATAGGTGTGTAGAGGATGAGCCCAGAGATGATGGAGGGGGTGGTGGTGGAGTAGATGAACCAATCACCAAGGCGGCCACCTTCTCTTCTTCACTTTCATCTCTGGATGAGTCACTTGTATCTTCAATGTCGGTGAGCCAATCACCAACAATGTAGGCTTTGCCATTCTTCTTCTTCTTGTGAAAGTTGAAGTTCTTCTTCTTCTTGAATGGCTTGTCATCCTACTTCTCCTCATCACTTGACTCATCTTTGTTGCCCTTGTTGTACTTGAACTTGTTGTTTGCTTTCTTGTTCTTGTACTTGTCTTTCTTCTCTTCGGGCAAGCATGAGCCAAGTGTCCAAGTTTGCCACAATTGTAGCAATCTATCTTGGAGAGAGGCTTTCTTGAAGAGCTTGTGAAGAATTTCTTCTTCTTTGAGTCAAACTTGACTCCATTCTTGTTTAGCTTCTTCAACATCTTAGTTGTTTTCTTCACCATGAGAGCGAGATCATCATCATCTTCTTCATCACTTGCACTCTCATAAACAAGTTGCATATTGTACTTCTCCGAGGAGGATGCCTTGAGTGCCAAGTCCTTCTTCTCCTCCTTCTCTTTTTCTTTCTTCTTGGAGGAGGAAGAAGAGCCACCATCACCAATCTTCATGTACATCTCATGGGCATTGATCTTACCCAAGATTTGTGTTGGTGTAGCGGCGGAGAGATCTCCTTGGTAAAGAACCGTGACGATGTGACCATACTTCTCAATGGGCAAGACACAAAGGATCTTGCGCACCACATCGGCCGGTGCCATTTGGTTGAGACCGAACCCATTCAATTCCTCTACAATAATGTTAAGTCGTGAGTACATTTCATTTGCATTTTCATTTGCATGCATGGAAAAAGAATTGAGCTTAGCCATGACCAAGTGATAGTGTTCTTCACGCTCACTCTTTGTGCCTTCGTGAAGAGCATAAATAGTGGTCCACAACTCAAATGCGTCTTTGGCATTACGCACTCGGTTGAAGACATCCTTGCTTATGCCACGAAAAAGAATGTTCTTCGCCTTGGCATTGTGCTTATCAAAGTTGAGGTCCTCCGCGAAGAGAGTGCCTCCCTTTGTGGCAGCTTTGAGCACGCCCACGTCAACGGCCTCTAGATAGGCCTCCATACGAACTTTCCAATAAGGAAAGTCGTCTCCATCGAACATGGGAGGTGGTCCATCCCCATGGGATATCTTGCTCTAGGCGGTGAAGCCTAATTTAGAGTAAACCCTGCTTTGATACCAATTGAAAGGATCAAGATGCCCAAGAGGGGGGATGAATTGGGCTCTTTTTAATTTCTAAACAAGAATTAAACCTATAAAGAGCCAATTAACCCCCTAGTGCCTACCGCTTGTGTGTCCTAGCTAGAAAGCGGTAGCAAGTCAATAGAAAGCGAAAACTTCCTACACAATTCCAGTATGAATTGAAAGACAAGTGCGGAAAGTAATGCGGTAATAAGAGCTAGGGAAAGAGATGCTTGACATGACGATGTTTTGCCGAGGTATCGAGGAGTCGACACTCCCACCTAGTCCTCGTTGGAGCATCTCACAAGGTATAGCTCCCCCTCAATCCCGCGTAAGGGATGAGTGCTCTCTACGGGCTGATTCTTCGCCACTCCGGCTCAGTGAATCGCCCACAACCGATCACAACGTCGATGGAGAAGGGCCGCCGACAATCCTCCGGCGATCACCTTCCTCCTAGCACCACCGGACCGTCTAGGTGATGTCGATCACCAAGAGTAACAAGCCTCGATCTTCGCTTGACTCACTCAAGCTTCACAACTAGAGGATGCACACTTGAACTCTTGGATGAACTAGAGGAGAGGATGGATGGATTCGCGAATCACTCTCTCTCTCTCTAGGGCTCTTGCTCTCTTCCCAACCTTCTCAACAAACTCAGCAACTCAAATGAGCAAAGGCAAGGTGGGAGAGAAGTGGGAGGGGCTATAAATAGACCCTCTGAAAACTGTCTCGGGCTGACAACTTAAGTTGGCGACGGATGCTCTGTCGACTAGGCGACGGACGGTCCGTCGTATGCCCCAATGGCTAGTTCTGTTCATAGTTTGGGCGACGGACGTTCTGACGCCTAGGCGATGGACGCTCCGACGCCCTGCCCAACGGCTAGTTCTGACACACTGTTCCCAACGACGGACGCTACGTCACTGGGCGACGGACGCTCATCCCCAGCGTCCGACGCTATACTCTGGCTAGGGCTGAAAACACCCTCTCTGGAAGGTCGACGGACGCTCTTCCCAGCGTCCGACGCCTGGCCGACGGACAGCGTCCGACGGACCCTAAAAAAACTTAGCCAGAAAACATCCCCACTGGAAGGTTGACGGACGATGTGGACTCAACCACCCAGCGTCCGACGCCTTTGTCCGACGCGACGGACAGCGTCCGACGCCTCCGTCAGGAGCGTTCGACGCCCAGAAAACAGTTCTATCAACTTCGTTTTTTGTCGCGATGAATATGGAAGTTGTTCTAGGCTATTTTACGGTCAACGTAGGCTTGCTTAGAGCTAAGGAAGTCAAGTGTGCACCACACCTAAGTTATGAAGCTTTCCTAAGTCAAGCTACTAGTCTCAACCCCTCTTAATAGTACGGTCAAAGATAAAAAGAGAAGTCCTATCTATTTCTAAGTGCCCTTCATCACCTTATGACATTTAGCCTATCTTTCTAGGGTCTTCATCATGTCTCCTTGAAATCCAAAATGATATCCATCTTGAGGGCTAAGTGATGACCATTAATGCCCATTCTTGTTGATCACTATGGCTAAGCTACGCATAGCCTCTGCAAAACACACGTTAGCCATAATAATCTCTAATTGTTGTTAATCACCAAAACCAACTAGGGCAATGATTCTTCAATCTCATAATTTATTATGGTATAGCATAGCAAAACTACCCGTATGCAATAGTACCCAAAGGTGACAAGGAACAGGTTCAACAAAGCTATGATAGATCTAATGGGAAACAAATTAGACATATGCAATATGACTAGATGATTTATGGTGAATAGGTAACAAGGATGATCCCATGTTAAACTTGCCTTGATCCGAAAGCTCTTGAGGATCCTGGTCTTCAACGAAGAACTCTTGATCAACGAAAGTCTCACCGTCTGAACTCGATCAACATCACCACACAATCATTTGAACAATCATACATGAGGCAAACATAGATTCAATTAGAACAATACACCAATCAATGAAAGGGGTTTAAAAATAAATCTACGTCTTGCTACGATCACACAGACGCGAGAATCACGCTAAACGGATCTATAACGGGAAAGAAACGGCTACCAAAAGATTAGCTTTCAAAGGAGAACTAGACTTCATTTATTTTATCTATATAAAAATCATATATTGGATACTTTAGAGAAATATCCAAATTAAGTTAAGTCACATTATATTTGCTTGGAAAAAAAAGAGATTAAACTAAGTATGTTTTGTTTTATGAAAAGCTAAAGTGAAACATATATTACTTTTAATAAGAAAACCATTACTTATAGATTAATTAATTACCATTTTATTTTAAAGAATGAAACATGTTTAATACTGATACTAACATGTAAATTATATCGTTATGAAACCAACACAACTAGAACGGGCTAAAACGGATCTAAACCGACAAGATTATGAATTAAACAAGTTTTTCTATACAAGATTAATTGATTAAAAGAGATTAATCTAAAATTAATTTTTAAAAGTGTTTAACATAGATGAAAACTATACTATTGGATAGATTATGAAATTACGAAGCTAACACAACTTGAACAGATCGATTTGGAGTTAAAACGAGCAATTTATGGACTTTTAAAGACAGTGACAATTTTGAAATTAGATGGAACTAATTTCGGATTAAAACAAATAAAGAAAATCGGATTTTGAACTCAGCCGAGGAGTGCGGGTTATTTGAGGAAAAACTGGGGGGCTCTTTAACAAATGTTCTAGCCGAAGGGGTATGAAGGGATATGGGTGGTTGGATCTGAGATCAATGGCCTGGATTAGATCGGGGAGGGAAAGTGGAGCTTCCGGCCGGAAACAGGGAAGGACACGACTGAGGCCATTGCCGGCGTGAGCTATTGCTCACCGGAGAACACGGTTTTGGCCCTAGGAAACTCGGTTGGACTCGAGAAAAGGATGGGGAGCTAGAGGAGATCAAGGCGAACTCACCTGACGCAAAAAAAAGGACACCGAGAAGGCTTGACGAGGTCTGGCCGCGGGAGGAAGCGAGCACCGAGGCTCCTATGCGAAATCAACAAAGCCGAGTCAGCAAAATGGAGGGAAAAGGGATTAGAGACTTCGCGAGCTTGATCTGAGGCTCGGTGGATGGCTTACGGTTGCGGTAGGGAGAAGGGCGAGCTCGGTGGCAATTATGGAGGCGGTGGGGCTTCTGGACGCGGCAATGACGATGGTGTTTGAGCTCGGCTTCCTCGGTGAGATGCAAAACTGGCTCGGTTGCTGCTGCGTCTTGAGACGAAGGCTTGGTTCGGGGAAAAGGAGGAGGTGTGTCCGCTATTTAAGGCGGAGGGCCAAGGCAGAGTTGGGGACTCGGCTCAAGGGCGGACTCGTGTGTGGGGATGCGTCCGCGGCGCGCACGTCGCGAGCGTTCGGTGTCAGGGCACGGAGCAAGGCAGCTTGGGCGATAGGGTATCAAGGGAGGCGGCACGGGATTGCGGTGCTATTTATGGAGCCGATAGGGGATCGTGGACGTGACACGCACACCAACATGGGGCGGAGTCGGCTCTGACTCGAAGCAGAGCCCGAGCTGGGCACGACGTGAGGAGGGAGATGACAAGAGGCCCCCACCAGTCAGCTGGACAGAGGAGGAAAGGGAGGGAAGGAGCCGGCTGGCTCTGGGCCAAGCAGGCCGACGGGCTAAAAGGATGAAAAAGAAAGGAGGGAGAGGGAAAAGATTTTCCAATACTTTTTCTTCTCTTTTTGATTTGCCAAACATTTTTTTTAAAAAGTTTTCGAAATAGATTTTGATCGAGCTTTGCAAACCAAACAATACAAGAGAAGATATGCAGAGGCATGAATACACAACATGTTGTTAACGCTAACATGTTAGTATTTGTTTTAGTTTAATTTATTTAATTCTATGAGCACAACATTTGCTAGAATAAAATCAAATTAACTAAATTAATTCAAATTGAAATCAAATTCAAGCCTAATTTGGTTATTTAAATTTTAGGGTGTTACAATCGTCCTACTTTTTTCTCTCTCCGATGCATATTAATGAGAATGTCACTAAGGGTCACATGGCAACGGATAAAAAAAGACAAACAAACAGAGAGAAAAGGAATATAAAGACAATATGAGGAATTAGAAGAAGAAAGTGGCAGACTACATTTGCTCAGTAATGTTGAAGGTCAAGGAGGATGGACCACGGTGTATCATGGCTTCATATCACTTTGGGTAAGTATGAAAACATGTCCGTATAGATCCGAAGTGGGTAGGATCAAGCTTTGTAATCATCCTAACTAATAGTCTGTTTCACTCGTGCAGCAACGACCTCGAGGGTCATTGAGTTGCATATCTCATCTATCCTCAAGATGACAGATCGGTCATATTTGACTCGTTGAGGACAATAAACAAAGCAGGGTATAAGACATTTGAAGATTGCTTGAAAGTGTAAGTCAATAAACATTTTCATCTTTTATGGTTATCGTTATTAATCAAAACATGTTTAACTCTATCACATTTTGTGCAGGGCTTATAAGTCGTAGTTCAAGGATCCCGAATGCTGGGATCGCAGGACCGATAGTTGCAAGGCGAACAATACCGACCACATCAAAATCCGACGTGACTTCCCGGTACGTAAAGTAATTGCAAAGTTCATTTGTGCTTTGTTTTCATATGTGTTTGTTCTAAAGCTTTTGTAACGATCATGCAGTGTGCTAAACAATCGGTTGGATCCAAGGCATGTGGCTTGTACACATACGAGCACCTGAGGCAGTGCAGGGAGTACATCAAAGCTGGAAGAAGCTCAAGGAAGGAGTAAAATATTGGGTGAACACCTACAAGCCATCCTTCAAAAAAGTTAAGGCGGAAATCTGTAAGTTCGTCATGAAGAAATGCGTTCTTGAAGGAGACCAATTCTTTGACAAAGAATCTCCCTTAACTACCGAACTCAGGTATGAGAGGTTAAAGAAGTGGACGACTCTGCTGCGCCCAAGTGATTACAAATGGCCCGTCGACTTTTCTTAGAGGATTTTAAAAATGTAAGTCAAAAGGCTTGTTGGTTTGATGTGTGATGTGTATATAGATGTTGAAAACTGTGTATTATGACATGTGCAATGCTTGAATGATTTATATTTAAATGTTTCCTGCATATATATGAAATCTGGGATCTGGAAATGTTTTGAATTCAAATTCTAGGAATTATTTGAATTCTATTTTTTATTTTTTTATTTTGAAAAGTATTTACCGAAGCGGGCAACTAACTTGCCCGCTGCGGTTAACCATTATTAACCGCAGCGGACGCTGTAAGGATGCCGCTGCAGTATATACATTTACCGCAGCGGACGACACAAGGCGACCGCTGCGGTTAATCGATTCTTTACCGTAGCGTGGCAGCGCAAACGGACGCTGCTGCCCGCTTGGCCCGTAGTGGCCCATGTGTGTTAATGAGATATTGTGGAGGGTTTAGTCCCACCTTGGTTGTTTAAGGTGGGATAGACCAACATATAAGGCTTCTAGAGTCTATCCCACCATCTCCGGGTTAATCCTTTTAAGCGAAGCGAGGACGAAAGCTTAAGTGGGATGGTGGTGGGGTGTGGTTCGCTCAGCGTGCAGAGTGGATCTGAGCCGTTTGGACTATGGGGCGTTACAAATGGTATCAGAGCCGACCTTCGCGGCAGCGGGCGCGTGCGGGCCAGGTGTGCGGACATGGTAGGTTCATTGCGCGTGTAGGCTCTGCGGGGCGCACGACATGGCACATGTGCCGACACTGGGCGCACGGTCGCGTGTGCTAAGAGGGAACGTTCCTGGTCATCGTTTGCCCGGTTGTGGGTATGTTGGGCTCGACGAGGACGTCGAGTTCTTTGAGGGGGGTGTATGTCACATCCGGCCCGTAGTGGCCCATGTGTGTTAATGAGATATTGTGGAGGGTTTAGTCCCACCTTGGTTGTTTAAGGTGGGATAGACCAACATATAAGGCTTCTAGAGTCCATCCCACCATCTCCGGGTTAATCCTTTTAAGTGAAGCGAGGACGAAAGCTTAAGTGGGATGGTGGTGGGGTGTGGTTCGCTCAGCGTGCAGAGTGGATCTGAGCCGTTTGGACTATGGGGCGTTACAATAGTTCCAACCATCAAAGCTAACAGATGAAAACAATAGAATCTGGACTCTGAAGATAGAGAAATACTATTGGAGACTAGGGAGCGTAGAGCGTAGGAGTGCGTGGGCTGCCGGCGCTTGAACGCCGGGCGACGGGAAGGCGTCGTGCTCGACGCCAAACTTAAGGAAGGTAGACGAGAGGGACATATCCCTAGAAGCAGCTCCTGGGGCTCGTGGAGCTCCACGTCAACCCGGAGAGCCTCGGGGAGGCCACCGGTGAAGAGCTGGGCCTGCTAGAACGGTGTGAGGGGCCCGACATGTGCAAGTCGAGTCTGGAACGCCGCCATGTACGCCTCGACGGACTGGAACGACAGGCGGGCCAAATCGGCGAGATGGTTGGTGCTGAGGGCAGGCCCGAAGCGCTGCTGGCAGAGGTGTTTGAAGGTGTCCCAATCGGGTGCGCCCGCATCCCGTTCCAGAATGAGGTACCATTGCTGGGCGACGCCGGAGAGGTGGTACGATGCCAACCGCACCCGATCCTCCGAACGGGTCTGCTGAGCACGAAAGAACTGCTCACACTTGTTGAGCCACCCGAGGGGATCGTCAGCGCCATCATAGGTGTCGAAGGTCAGTTTGTGGTAGCGCGGGACGGCCGGGCCCTCATGGTCCTGTGGAGCAGGGGCCAGGGGTGGTGCGCGATTGGGGGCAGCGGCGGACGGGTGTGGAGCGAGGTTCATGATGGCGGAGAGGGATGGAATTGGCAACGGCGAGGGTGGAAAGGATATATGGGTGATGGGAATGAAGGTGGAGCGGGGCGCAGCGGGAGGCGACGACGGGATGGGGTGAGCGGACGTCCCAGCCATGGACTGGGTCGAGCCCAGCGGTGCCGTGAAGAATTCCGTGATGGTGGGACCCGAAGACGGCAGCGCCGGGCCATACGGCAGCAGGTTGGACGTTGGCGGAGTGGTGCGGTGTTCGACGCTCTCAAGGCGGATGGACATCTCGCTGATCTGCCTCTGCATGCCATTGACGGCCGCAGTGAGGGTGTTGAAGGCCTCCACCGCCGATTGCGGTAGGTTGGGAAGGGAGGCGGGCGGTGGCATGCCGGAGGCGGCGAGGCTGGTCGTGGAGGCGGTGGCGGCAGGGGAGGTGGTGGTGGTGGTGGAGAGCGCCGCGGATGCGCTGGATCTGATCGGAGCGGGCGGAGGAGGTCCTAACATTGATACCAGGTTGTTGGAGACTAAGGAGCGTAGAGCGTAGGAGTGCGTGGGCTGCCGGCGCTTGAACGCCGGGCGACGGGAAGGCGTCGTGCTCGACGCCAAACTTAAGGAAGGTAGACGAGAGGGACGTATCCCTGGAAGCCGAGAGAGATTAACTCAATCTCTGCTTACTCTTTATTTCCAAATGACTCCTATTTATGTCTCTGGACTAATCCAATCTCTCCTAGCTTTAAGGACTCATAACAATAGATGCAACAAACTCTCAATGCTTGACGTCTATCTTAACCAACTGACTCCTAACAATCCTGAGCGAGCTAACTAATCCTCAAATCGCTGCGACTCTCCTCAGCCACTAGCCTTGGCGCGGCGTTGGTACACCTTGCCGACCATAACAAATACATGGTTTAATGAGTCTAAATTTTTTATTATAGTTCATGCATATAATAATTCGCTCAACATAAAAATTTTACCATAATTGGACCACAAAAGTTGCGATTATAATTATTCCAATTAAGGGTGTGTTGTGTAGATCTACTCGTGTAGAGTCCAACAAAATTAGATTTTTTATTTTATGATTTTTCTATGATTTATTATGATTTTTCAAAAATTTAACAATAACAAATAAAAAAGAAACATGCAAAACCACCGTTACTATAGCAAAACCAGAATTACCATCGTAGAACCACCGCCTAAAACCGCTTGAGGGAGTAATTTGAACAGTTTTGAAAAGTTCAGAGGCTAGAATAAACGGTTTCACAGTTAAGAGACTAAATAAGAGGTGATGTGAGTTAAGTAACCTTTTTTCAAAAATTATAGTAGTGGCTCTTGATAGCATTTTAGAATCTCTCTAGTGTTTTGTTTTATTATGTGCACATGTAAAAAAAAGTAAAATCCTAGCTTGTTTGGATGGGATATAAGGTCATCCTAAGTGAAAGTTTTGTCCTATTTTTTACAGGAATCATATTTTGAAAAACTCTCTTTACTTTCGTACAACTTTTATTATCTCTCTTTTAACTAATATAATATCACCTCAATATATTTAATGTTTAAAAACTAAGGATATGTTTGGCACATAGTAAAGCTAAAAATAGCTTCTTAGGAGCAACTCCAGTGGAGCCCCTAAACAGGCCCCTATTCTAAATCTAGGGTTTTGATCCAAAAAAATCCACTTCAATGGACCTTCTATTTGAGCTCCTATTTTAGGAGGGCTCTTAAATTTTAGTTTCGAGTCCCTAGGAAAGAGACTCTCCTATTTCTCTCACCCCAAATTAGGGATTATGGCTGGAGTTGGACTTTGAATTTGACCCTCAAATTTTGTAAATCACCTCTTAAATGAAAATGTAGGGGTTTGATTTGGGGTCTGTGGCTGAAGATGCTCTAAACAACTATTTAGGTGAAGCTGAGGTATTTTGAAAATAATGTTTGGAGAGAGTTGAGATAAGCTATTTTTCTCAGCTTCATCTCATCTTATATCTTTATGATAGGGGAATTAAGCTATTTTGAAAATAGGTATTTAGTAAAAAAATATTTCATCCATCCCAAATTATAAGATGTTCCAAAAAATTTTGGAGAGTCAAAACATCTCAAGATTGACTAATAATTATATAGAAAACTATAAAAATTTATGATATTAAATAGGTATACTATAAAAATATAATTGATAACAAATCTAATGATACTTAGTTGACATCATAAATCATAAATATTAATATATTATCATATAAGTTTGGTCAAACTTAAGATAGTTTGACTCTCCAAGATTTATGAGATGTCTTATAATTTGGGATGGAGGGAGTATCCACTTAGATGTCTAAAACTCCACTGAGATATTATAAGATTTTTTTAATTTTTTAATTCAGATTTTGAAAATCTCCTCGAATTGTAACCTCGCAGGAAATTCTCCCAACAGACAAAAAACACACACACACCACACGGAAGCACGAATCGCGTTCTCGCACACACCGCGCCTCCGCCGTCCCCGTCTTCCTCTCTGCCTTCCCCATCTCTCATCGCCAGCACCCCCGGTCCTGCTCATCTTTCTCTGACCTCGGCAGCTCCCATGAAACCCTAATCCCTAAAAACCCTCACTCAAACCAACACTGCCGCCGCCGCCACCGCCATGTCGCCCCCTCTGCAGGCGCCCAACTACAAGCACATCACGGAGGAGTGCCTTCGCGAATGGAAGGGCCAGTCCGCCGGAGCCTTCCGCCTCCCTGATCCGGTGCCCATGGCGCGCTTCCTCTACGAGCTCTGCTGGGCGATCGTAAGCTTCCGACAGCTCGGGTTGCTCCGTGATTAGGTTTTTCTCCACCCGCTGGTCCTTCTGTGTTGACTGGGTGGGTTGGGCTGCGCAGGTGCTAGGCGACTTGCCGCCGCAGAAGAGCCGGGTGGCGCTGGAGTCGGTGGTGTTCGTGGAGGAGGCACGACGGGAGGAGGAGCTTGGCTCCGTGCTCGCTGATATCATCGCTCACCTAGGACAGGATGTGAGTATATGCAACTGGTTCTGATGCCAGTGTGGCTAGCGAGTTTGTTCCGTGGTTTCTGGTGTTCATATGTTTAGTTAACTTTATCAGTCTAGGATTCTATCCTGTGTTTTGGTGGCACTAGCATGTGTATATGGACTGAATTGGCCACTTTGTAGTGTGTGTATTGCTTGCTGTGGTAGCTGGATCGACAATATAGCTGAATTGTTTGGTGCTTTGAACAGCTTTGCAGTGGAACTGGATAGGATGTGTTAGCCCTGGGCTGATGTTAGGCTACCACTTTTACTTTTGTTTCATCTACTATGAGTGTTGTCGAAATAAAGAAATTTCAGCTGAAGCTGTAACATAAACAAATTCAATCAATGCTGTTCTAGGTTAGTACTAAGGTACCATTTTTTGGTTGACCAGAAATGAACCAGATAGTTTTCAGGCAAATCTATTATTACATGACGTAGTCAGCAGCCTTGTACACATGGATGTTCATTTTACTAGCAGTAGATAACTTTTTCGCCAAGCGATCATGTGCAGAACTTTGATGAGCTTCTATGGTAACTGGAGAAAGCTTGTTCACATAAGGAAGCTTATTAAGGATAAAAGAAGTTCATGCATATCTTTTAGTTTCTGTTTACGTGATTAAAAACTGAACACATGTGACACTAGATGTCCTTTTAGGCATGATTTATCCAAAATGAACTGTTATGGGTGCATACCGATTACTAAAAAAAGAGATTAGCCTCAAGGTGTTCTAAGAAGTTCTGTTTCTATGCATTTCTTTGAACTAAATGGTGGACAGTAGAGATTGCACTGTAGAAAATTCAAATGATAGTATTCACTGTGTCTTACCATTTCCCGTATATAATTTAAATGTCTTCTTGCCTCTGTTGCTTTGTTATTTATCTGCTGCAATTGGGTTATTAGACTTTGACCCATGATTCAATGCCTTTACCTGATATGAACTTTGTCACCTGTGCTTTTTTTAATATAAGTTTTTTCTCCTTGTGTTTCGGTTTAGTGTCATTCCTCTAACAGTGTTTAGCCAGGCTAACTTACTTCAACATGCAGAGTACAATCTCTGGTGAATATCGCAGCCGTCTTGTTAAAATGGTAATAAGCTAGGCATGGCTTCTAAAGCAAATGAAACAATTCATACTCCTCGCTGTGTACTTTCCTTTTGATTTTAAAATGGGACTGCTCATTGATTTCTATTTGAATACTCATCTTGCAGACTAAGTCATTTGTGGAGTCCTTGACTACTGCACCTAGGCTTCTGCAAGAGCGATGTGAAGTGAGTTTTTTTATTCTTTGTGCTAGTGACCATATCTCTGTTGGCATCAATTTAAGATAAAGCTGATGCATGCTTTCTATTTTCTCCACCCATGGACTTGAAGGAAGATTTCCTTTGGGAGGTTGAACAGAGTAAGCTGAAAGGCCAGGATTTAAAATCCAAGGAGGTATGCATAATGTGCTGATTTGTCAATCTGTCTTACGCGTTGAGTCATGGCGTTTTATGGGGGCATCTTATTGTGGGCACACAATGATAAACTTTGTTGTGAAAACTCATATTTACCATGATATATTCATAATATTCTTATTTTTTCTCAAACACTATCACCTCCTAACCTTTACCCCATTATCATGGTTCTTGAGTGATTTACTTTTGTCTCATGTTATTTGCTAATTTGTTTTTTTTCTTTTAACATTAACTATATATGGTCGATTGATATTTGATTTAAATAATCGGTTACAGGTTAGGGTCAACACACGGCTTCTTTACCAGCAAACTAAATTCAACCTCTTACGGGAGGAAAGTGAGGGCTATGCCAAGTTGGTATGTATATCTGCTTGTCCTGATTTTGTGTTCCTTTTTTTTCTTCTTGTAGTAATTTTAGAGCAGTAGCATATATTCTGCTTGATTGGGCCATCCCTGTAAAACATTGAATGATGCCCTTCTTAACCACCACGTTAACTAATCGATTACGAAAAATTGGATCGGATTTTGCGGTTCTCTTTTGTGCAGTATCTTGATGTGACATGAGCGTGAAAGCAATGTTACTGCATGAAGGAGGTCCAAGAATCCGTTTCGTTTCTATACGGGCTAAAATATACACTGGAATGCTTTAGTTGACTATTTAAATAATTGAATGCCCACGCTTTGCTATGAATAAAGATAACCATAATCCTGTTCCTTGAATCGTAGTTGATGGTTTGTCTGCCAATACCAAGGTTCCGCTAGGCGCTCGCCTAGGCGCGAGTCGGAGGGTGTCCGCCTCGCCTGTGGGGTTAGGCGGACCCCTAGGCGGCGCCGGCTCGTCGGCGCTGCCGGTGGGGGTGAAGGAGCGCCTAGCGGAGGTCGCCGGTGGGGGAGGAGGAGCGGCGACGGGCGCTCGAGCGGTGGAGGTGGCGTCGGAGGAGGAAGAGAAGGAGGTGGTGGAGGCGACAGGGAGGAGACCGGCGGTGGCGCGCGGCTGGCGGCTGCGGGCGCGGGGAGGGGTAGAGTGCGGATGGGGATGGGGTGGGAGGGGCTGGATGGATAAGGTGGGAGGGTGGATGGGCTGTTTGGCTTTTTTTTATGGGCCTTTCTTTAACTTCAGGTCCATATATCTCATATTTTTTTTTCTTTTAATTAAGATATATGTGTGTGTATGTATAAAAATTAAAACACCTAGGCGCGATTAATCCCGACTAGGCTCTAGGCTGAGGGTCAACGCCTAGATTCCGCCTGGCGCCTAGCTGAACTTTGGCCAATACTGCCTTGTTCATCTGGCTTTTGTCCTTGTGACCTTGTCTGAAAGAGCATGCTTGACTCTTGTACTAGCCTGTGCTTGACTCTTCCTCTGTTCCAAATTATAAGATGTTTTGGCTTTTTTAGATGCATTGCTTTTTTTTATGTATCTATACATATTGTATATCTTGCTTGCAAAAAAAGAGTGTATATCTAAACGAATAACAAAAGTTATGTACATAGAAAAGCTAAAACGTCTTATCATTTAGAATACAGGGAGTAGGAAACAAGTGCACTGTTCAATGTGTGTCCATTAAAGTAATAACCTCATATTGATGCTAATGATTGTAAGTTAATATCAATATAGCAGAAAGTTATGAGTTTATATCTCCCAAAGCAACTGTTAGAAATGTGTTAGTTTTATTCTAGATGGCATATTCTCCAATTTAGTCACTTTGGAAAGAAATGCTAAGTGTGGTATGCTTAAGAATACCATGTCCTCTATCTGTATATAAATTTGTTCTTTGAAAATTACCTAAATGATTGTACCTTGCCACTGTCTGCTATTTCTGCCAATCACATTCTCCTATAGTTTTGTAATGTTCTTTTGTAATGCTTATTGAAGTTTATCGGTTTCTTACCGTACCCATCTGTGTGTGTGGATCATTCAGGTGACACTCCTTTGTCAAGTTGGTTCAGATCTGGCTTGCCAGAATTCTTCTTCGGTTACGATCAGCATTGTAAAGGTTGTCTGTAGGCCTTAATTTCCTCCCTGCTATATTTTTATCCTTTTTACCAGTACTGTGTAATACAAATTCTTTATTTTGTGACAGTCATTGATTGGCCATTTTGATCTGGACCCAAATCGCGTATTTGATATTGTGAGTCTTCGTTTGCTATGCCACTGTTATTAAATGTCAGAGTGTGTTGTTGAAGTTGTGTAATTCTGTTATTCTTGTCTGCCAGGTGTTGGAATGCTTTGAACTCTATCAAGATAGTAACATCTTTCATCAGCTTATACCTCTTTTTCCAAAGGTATTTGTTCTATTAGAACCAGTATCCAATAACAGTAGTCTCATAGTTTATGCATACTTTAATTTTTTACCACATCTTACATGATTTTTGTCATAATTAATGCAGTGTTTCTCAATGTCTTACGATTTTCTCTATTACAGTCCCATGCTGCTCAAATTTTGGGGTTCAAATTCCAGTACTATCAACGATTAGATGTCAACAGCACTGTTCCATCTGGGCTCTTCAGAACAGCAGCTTTATTAATCAAATCTGGATTCATTGACCTTGATAATGTGTATGTTTCCTAATAGCCCTCTCATTCATGGAGAATTCATGATGGCTAACAGCCATTGTATATATCATTATAAATCTGTAATTTAAACGATTGTCAGATCTTATTTTATTTTATTTTATGCTTTGAGGTTTTCTAGCTCTGGTTTTCTCAAGGTGTAACCAACAAAAAACTTTGTTCTTTCTTCAATTTCTTATCTGTACCGTGGTGGACACTTCCTAGTTTCCCAATTTTATCACTGTTTTCAGTATTCTTAGAGTTCTATCAGTTCATTTTCCTCAAGTTGTGCAAATATAGGTGCTACTGAACCAAAGGGAACTCATATGAATATGTGATTTCACTGATGGCAGTCCCTCTGTGTTCCTTCTTATGTTCTATTTATAGTTTGATTGGTGCTGGATCTATTCGTTTCTCGAATGTGATGTGTCATGAGTCATGACCAATTTTCTTCTCTCCAGGTATTCTCACTTGCTTCCAAATGATGACGAGGCGTTTGAGCATTTTGATTCTTTCATTTCAAGAAGAATTGATGAGGTTGGTATTCATTATAAGTTTGTAACTGGCCAAGGAGAGTAGCATGAAAGGGAGTGGCAAAAAGAAAAGAAGGTTGAGGGAGGGAAAAGTTTAGAAGTTTCTTAAACTAAAATCATTATGTGCAGCCATCCCTTCATGTGACATATACATGGCTATGATACATGTTGGCTAGTAACTATGTACACTATTTTTCCCTTTTGTCTTAATGGAAAACAGAAAAAGCTTTAGTCTTTTGTTTCTTGACCGGAACAATTTCTACCTCCACGTGTGAATTTGATCTTACATTAACGATATGTCCGTATTGATTCTTTTTAAGTAATATAGGACATTGAAGCTATGACTAACGAGCTTACTCTTTTTCTTGACTTCAGGCTAATAAAATTGGCAAAATCAACCTTGCTGCTACTGGAAAGGACCTTATGGATGACGAGAAACAAGAAATCACTATCGATATGTATACAGCATTGGAGATGGAAAATGATATAGTTGGGGAGCGAGCCCCTGAGATGGATAAGAACCAGAAACTTGGGCTTCTTCTTGGTTTTCTCTCTGTGCAGGACTGGTAGGCAATCACATTTCTGTAGTAGATGCACCAGTATTTTTGCGCATTTTGTAAACATAATTGTTGTAGAATCATACTGTAAACATAATAAGATATTTAAAAGCACTTTTTAGTCTAGACTGACTTTGATTGGAATTTGGAACAAAAATGTTTATTATTGTTGTAGATATTACTGTGACTTTTTTTGTGTGTAAAATATTACTGTGATTTGATTGGAAGAAAAATGCTTTATTATTGTTGTAAATATTACTGATTGATTCCCTTTGTTCTTTCCTAGGTATCATGCACAACTACTCTTTGAGCGCCTTGTGCACCTAAATCCTGTTGAGCACATTGAAATCTGTGATGAAGTATTTAGGTTTGTTGTATTTCTTTTGTTCCGATGATTATATTTCTTGGGTGTATGCAGTTTAACATATATTTGCCTTTGTTTTTCCTTTATGCAGAATGATTGAAAAGACAATGTCTTCAGCCTATCATATAGTTTGTCACATGTATTATTACTTGCCTCCTAGAAATGACACTGACCAGACAGGCACATCTGCTCTGTCTGTAAGTTCATTTGATCTGCCAAAGGAGTTTTTCCAAATGCTCACTGCTTGTGGACCATATCTTCATCGTGATACTCAATTACTTCAAAAGGTGACTTATCTTTTACTGCTGCTCGCTATCATGCATACTTGCTGTTGCCAAACTGATGGCTTAGTTCAGTGTACAGATGCCACACTATTGATTGTGGCGTTCGAATTCTTCAGTTACAGAAGCACCACACTACCCTTTGCATTGTATCTATTGTCATAAGTCATGACTAGATTTTCCTCCATTTTTTGCGATAAACCAAACTGTCACTGTTGTTGCCTAGTTATAACAAATCAACAACCAAGTTTTGCAGCCTTGCAGTGCAAAATATTATAATTTTGTTATTCTTTGCTTGTAATTTCCAAGTATCCAGTTTCACATGAATACTCTACTAGTGAATACTTAGTGATCCATCGTCCATGTTTACCTTTTAGGTTTGCAGAGTATTAAAAGCGTACTACCACTCATCAAAAGAGTCAACCCGTGCAGCAAATGTAGTTTCACCAGAATCTCGAATTGAGGAAGCACTTGGGTCGTGCTTGTTTCCTTCTTTGCAGCTTATCCCTGCTAATCCTGCTGTTGATATGGAGATATGGGGGGTTCTTTCCCTTCTTCCATATGAGGTTTGTGATATTATATTATTTTGTAGTGCTCTATTCATGTTTTTAGCAATTTAGTACCTTTATTACTATCCTTCCAGACCCGCTATCGTCTGTATGGTGAATGGGAGAAGGAGACCGAACAAAACCCAATTGTCCTTGCTGCAAGGCAAACTGCAAAGGTTACCTTTCTATTCTGTTTAACGCTTTTTTCGAATCTATCACTTCATGCCAAGTTTTAAATTCACGCACATCGTTTTTTTAATTAGCTGGACACCAGAAGGCTCCTAAAACGGTTGGCTAAGGAAAACCTGAAGCCACTTGGCCGCATGGTGGCTAAACTTGCCCATGCGAATCCTATGACTGTGCTTCGGACAATTGTCCAACAGGTACGTGGAACAGAAGTTGTGTGATGTATTCACTGTTTTGTAGGGTTGGTAATTATTCAATTTCAGTTAGAAAATATCATGTGCTGCACAGCCAAAGTTCCAAACATTGTATTTCCTTGATAAACCTGAACCACCATGCCTATTTCCCAGCAACTGTTGACGTTTTTTGAATGGCTTCTGTTTAGCCTTGGTATACATTTTTGTACTTCTCGTACCTAAGAGACTGGTCTGGAGGGAGTAATTCTCATTATTACACTTCCTTTATTGTTGAAATTTCCTCTGTTCCAAATTATAATACGTTTAGACATAATGTATATCTAAGTGCATATCAAAAGCTATGTATCTAGAAAAGCCAAAACATCTTATAATTTGGAATGGAGGGAGTACAATTCATTGATCCTGGAACAAAATTTTTAGTCATACTTGGGTTGTTTGCACTATACTATGCCTTATATTCTTGTTATATTTTTCCGATTTGTTTACAGTTGCATACCAAAATTTGCAGGTTGAAGCATACAGGGATATGATTACACCAGTTGTGGATGCATTTAAGTACTTGACTCAGGTAGAAGCTATTATTTTATCTATGTAATATAGTGCATATTTTTTTATGTTTAATTGTAATTATTGCATGATTTATGAATGTAGCACTGCCCCTTTTACTGTATTAACTACAATTATTATTTTACATGCCTTTGGATTGTCGTCTGTTTTGTTTACAGCATTGTTTAATCGTATATTTACAGCTGGAGTACGATATCTTGCAATATATTGTCATTGAACGCTTGGCACAAGGTGGTCGTGCTAAACTTAAAGATGATGGGCTTAATCTCTCAGATTGGCTTCAATGTCTTGCATCCTTTTTGGGGCACCTGTATGTACCTTTATTTTGACTCTGAAACTGTTATTACATTCTGGTATCCTACATTTATATTACTTTATTGCACTTGATTACTCTTTCCAAATTCATTACTTTTATTAAGAGTTCCCGCATTCAGTTTTCAGATTTTTAATAGTCGTGCTTCCAATTATTAAAGATAAAGTATAATCTGCCGCTGACTCTGTCTTGATCCAATTCATTTTCTACAGGTGCAAGAAGCATAATGCTGTGGAACTGAAAAGCCTTTTGCAGTATCTTGTTAATCAACTGAAGAAGGGTGTGGGCATTGAACTTGTTGTCCTGGAGGTCTCTTGGCTGCTCTTTTTAAGCTTTCTTTCTACCTTTGAATCTATGAAGCTGAAGCCTAACATAATTACTCATGCAGGAGCTCATTCAGCAAATGGCGAATGTGCAGTACACCGAGAACATGACAGAGGAACAGGTCGATGCTATGGCAGGAAGTGAGACTTTGCGGCAGCAAGCTTCACTGTTCGGAGCAACAAGAAACTATAAGGTTGAGGGGACATTCATCTATCTCAGCAGCATATTAAGATAAAACTATTTACTTACCGAAGAATACAATTCTTTGGCAGGTGTTGAGTAAGTCTACAAATAGGCTAAGGGATTCGTTGCTTCCAAAAGAAGAGCCCAAACTTGCAGTTCCTATGTTACTGCTTATTGCTCAGCATCGTTCCAAGTAATATTTTGATTAATTTGGAGAGCCACCGTCAGGCATCTTGTCTTTGTTTCATGTGTTTGTTCCAAACCACATGCAAATAGCGATGCAGAAATATGAAATGGCGTGATTACTAATGATTTACACACCAAAGGAAATAAGGACTGGAGTAGGGTAGGCGTCAAGCATCGGCTGACATAATTTGTAAAATTATATTTTATCTTGCAAATTGGCCTTCACCCTTCAGTGCGGCCTATGCCCCTCTCCCCTCCAGGAAATTCAATGTGTTGGCAATAGATCCTGTCATATTTAATTTTAGCTTTATGCACCGATTTTAAATCTTGATAAAATCGTCTCTTCCCAGGATCATAATAAATGCAGATGCCACATATATCAAAATGGTCAGTGAGCAGTTTGATAGATGCCATGGAATACTTCTTCAGTATGTTGAGTTTCTTTCAAGCGCCGTAACTCCAACCGCCTATGCTCAACTGATACCTCCTTTGCAAGATCTGGTTCATAAATACCACATTGAGCCAGAGGTAGTAAATTTTGGTTTCTACCACCTCTGCTCTTTTGCTGATCTTTGTTCTTGCCTTGTGTCTGTGTGTGGGTGGTGCTTACTTGTTTCAGTACTGTTCTACATTGGGTAACATAGTGGTCTTTATCTTTAAATCCAGGTTGCTTTCCTTATATACCGCCCAGTGATACGTCTTTTTAAGAGCACTAATGGAGGTGACACTTGTTGGCCTCTTGATGACAACGAGGAAGGAGAATCTGTATCATCTGATGATCTTATCTTACATCTTGACTCGTCTCAGGAACCAATCATGTAAGTCTTCCATGATTAATTTGATTGTCTTTGATGAGTATGCAGGTTTCTCATTACATTTGTTTTGGTTTGATGGAGATGATTTGGTTCCAGTATAGTATAATCCCCGAACACCCTGTAACTTGTATTAATTTGTACCGTTATTTTATTAACTTGATCCATTGGAATCCATACGATTCAAGGTTCAGATTCTATCTCTTCACTTCTATTATCTATTCTGTAGCATGGATTATGAATGTTATATCATCAATTTCCATTTTTTACCCCCAAAATTGTTGGTGAATTACCATTCTATGTTTATTAATACTGAGGGACAAAGGTCGCTAATAGTTCCTGTGTCCCTCCACCATTATCTAATATTCACAACTGTTGGACTTCTTAATTGATGTCTTACACGTCATGATATTGGTGAAGTACAAATATAGTACTCGCTCCATTCCAAATTATAAGTTCTAGCTTTTTCTAGATATACACTATGTCTAGAGGCATAATAAAAACAATGTATCTAGAAAAGCCAGAACGACTTATAATTCAGAATAGAGGGATTAGCAAATAAAGGAATGTTTTGAAAGAAATATATATATGGAGCACAAATACAGAATTTTCCCCCTCATATTTTCACATTCAAAATATATTTTGATTTTATCCAAGGTGAGAGGTCTCTTTATCATCCCTGATGTCTTGTGGAAACTACCAATTTCTTTAAGGCTTGAATGTTGAATTACTATACGCTGAAACTATGAATCTATTTTTCAATCATTGTTGAGGTTAACACTGGTTAACATGTTTTTTTAATATTAGTGGCATTTCTTTGACATTCTTCTGCTGCTGGTTGGTTGCACACCTTAACCTGAAGGCTCTTTCTGTGCATATGTCAATATGTGTGCAGTGTGCATGGATAATCTTTATGCACTGCTGTACTAATGACTTCTTTTTGGCTTAATAATCGGTTGGGATTTTTTACCTTTCATATTTAATGATAAATTAACTTTGGTACATGTTTATTGAAGATCTGCAATGCACGGTTACCGAACTATTAGTCCATGGTAGTTTAAGTTATCAACTCACCTGAATATTCTGTTTTGCTACAGGTGGTCAGATCTTCTTAACACAGTCCAGTCAATTTTGCCAACAAAAGCTTGGAACAGTCTTTCACCAGATTTATATGCTACTTTCTGGGGCTTAACACTCTATGATCTTCACTTCCCAAAAGACCGTTATGATACAGAAATCAAGAAGCTGCATGAGAATCTCAAACAATTGGAGGACAACTCAGATAACTCTAGCATTGCAATATCAAGACGTAAGAAGGACAAGGAGAGAATCCAAGATTTACTCGACAAACTCAACAGTGAATCTCAGAAGCACCAGCAGCACATTGCATCTGTGGTCCAAAGGTTAGCCCGTGAAAAGGATAAGTGGTTGAGCTCCAGTCCGGATGCAATGAAAATCAACATGGAGTTCCTACAGCGCTGCATATTCCCACGATGTGTTTTTAGTATGCAAGATGCAGTATATTGTGCTACATTTGTCCAAACACTACATTCCCTTGGGACTCCTTTCTTTAACACAGTCAATCATATCGATGTTCTTGTCTGTAAAACCCTACAGCCAATGATATGCTGTTGCACGGAATTTGAAGCTGGCAGACTTGGAAGGTTTTTTCATGATACGTTGAAGATGGCCTACTATTGGAAGGTATTTCCCCCCCTCAACGGTTACCACATTGCTGTATTCATGGTAAAGAATGGGAGTCTCGGTTATTGTTTTAGTGCTTCTTAACTGTTTACCTCCAACACGCTGCAGAGTGATGAATCTGTTTATGAGCGTGAATGTGCAAACAAACCAGGTTTTGCAGTGTACTTCAGATACCCAAACAGCCAGCGTGTATCCTATAGTCAGTTTGTTCGGGTAGGTTTTATCCGTTCTTAAAATCATATTTACTGTTGCTTGAAATTCTTTCCCTGTACATTCTATCATTTCACATGTAATAAATGAAGAAAAGGTCATGACAGACCTTTGTTATACGCTTCGAACACAATAATTTATGTGTGTTGTGAAGTATTAGTGGATTGCCCACCTCTTCCCAAACACTTAAGCTTTTGGGTTTACTTGGTTGGTGCATGAAACCTAACATGGTATCAAAGCCAGAGGTCTTGAGTTCGAATCCTGCTAGAGGCATCTTTTAAGTCCTCCGCTCCCTTCTTTATTTCCACGTTTGCGCCTTATTCTGGCTGCACGTGAGTGGGAGTGTTGTGAAGTATTAGTGGATTGCCCACCTCTTCCCAATCGCTTAAGCTTTTGGGTTCACTTGGTTGGTGCATGAAACCTAACAATGTGAAGTGCCTTTGGAATCGTGCATACTCAATCCAGTATTAATGATAGTTTCCTGAATTTGAATCTGTGAGTTATGGAGTAGAAGGGAAAGGGAAACTTATACATTGGAATTAGGAAAAAGTCTACATAACTCCCTGAACTATTGCTGTTGGTCTACTTCACCCCTTAATCTACAAAACCAGGAATTCTATTTGCTTACCTATCCAAAACAATTTAATCTAACCCCTAGATAATTTTGATAGGTGATTTTGCCTCGCTGGCATAACCGAGGCCCACATGTCAGCACAACTATGGCTGAAGCCCGTTTGTTTTACAGATCTAATGCCGTAGTTTCAGCTTTTCATGAGCACTGTTTACCATAAAAGCCAGTGGCAAAACCACAATTGAAATCACCTTGAGGTTCGATTACACGGTTTTGGATTGGTGAGGGGATAGAATACCTCGTTTTGTAGGTTAGGGGGCAAAGTAGACCAACAATGATAGTTCAGGGGGCTATATGGACTTTTTCTGAGGAATTAGTATGTTTTGGTAGCTGCTATTTCCCTATGTACAATTGGTCATGCTTAACTCCACTTTTTCTTGGTTTGAAATACTCTTTAGTATTAGTATATTAGTATATGTCTTAGTATCTTGCTATTCCCTCTATATGTTTGTCCATGTTGATCTGAAAAATCAGGAAGTATATGATGCTTATGTGATTGTGTTATTCACTGTTCTCCGTATTGAATCGTTTTCACCATTTTTAATAGTTTGTATTTTTCTATTTGCTAAAGGTTCATTGGAAGTGGAGTTCAAGAATCACCAAAGCGCTTAACCAATGCATGGAATCAAAGGAATACATGGAAATCCGAAATGCCCTTATTGTGCTCACAAAGATTTCTAGTGTCTTTCCGGTGATTCGTAAAAGTGGTGTCAATCTTGAGAAACGGGTGAGTCATTTACCATTTATTCCTGGTGTGATGCTGCTAGTATATTTCTCACCAACCTTTTTGACCAGGTGGCTAAACTAAAAGGGGATGAGAGAGAAGACCTTAAAGTTCTAGCCACTGGTGTAGCTGCTGCTTTAGCTGCTCGCAAGGTTAGTTCTACAATAATTTCAATTATTGTTTTCCCCTCTCCAATAGGAGACATCTATTTGTGTACAATATGTACAAGTGCAATGCTCTCTATTGTGCAGAGTTCTTGGCTATCTGAAGAAGAGTTCGGCATGGGCCACATTGATCTGAAGCCAGCAACAACAAGATCTGTGCTTGGTAAATGGAATCTTTAGAACTTTTTTGTGCAAGTTTTGTCATTATCTTGAGCATCACTAATCTTTGGATCTCCTACAGGAAACCAGTCAACAGATCCCTCGATGGCAAAAGATCAAAATGCCCGTGCAAAGTCCATAGAGAATAGGCATGAAAGATCAGAGGGTGCTATGAAGCCTGACGTTCAGCAAAAGAAGAGCTCTGTGCCTGCAAATGGATCTGATATTCAAATACCATCTTCCTCCATACAAGGGAAATCTTCAGTGGTTGTACGTGCAGTGGATGAACCTCCAAAACCTGTGTCTGATGATGGGGTTAAAGTTTCTACAAAACCTACTTCAGAATCTGAGGTATCTGTCAGTACTTCATATTTTGCATGGTTATCATACTTTATTACTTGAATTCAAGGGAAAAGAAAACACAAAAATACTTAGCCAACACTCCCATCACTAAATATATGCCTGCTGTCACTTGCACTTTGCGTCTTTATAATTATTTAGGTCTTCTCAATCTGTGGTTTTTCTTTAAGGAGTACTGAGTTTTAAAAGTCTGCCTGCCTGAATCCATGGCAATTTATATTTAGTGACTGTATTAAATGATTGAATTGTAATTTCTTCTCTCCATATTTTTTTTGTCTGGATTTCAATTATTTTTTGTGCTATTTGGATTTTGTCAGGTTATTACAAAGCTAATTTAATATGTATACCATGGGTTAGCTTCTTGACTTGTTATTTAATTATTGAATTCCTCGTGGACGTACCTTGTCCTAAAGGTGCCTTCCAATCAATAAACATCATTAATCATTATGTTTGTATGCATATCAGTGAGCATTTGGAATTTATTTCAGTTCTTTTATGCAACAGACAAGAGCAACACAAAAGCGTGCACACAATGCTGGGAAGGTAATGAAGCATGATGTTGCAAAGGAAGATGCAAAAGCTGGGAAATCTACTAGCTGGAATGTAAATCAACAAGTCTCAACTGTTGATAGAGAAGCCATGCCTCATGTAGCTGATGCTGCCCAAGAAACCAATACCACTATTAGCAACGGTAACTTGCATTCAGTGCAGAGGAAGGTTTCGTCGTCTTCTCAAAGAAATGCAGTAGTGGTTACACATAATGGAGCAGCTAATCCCTCTGGTGAGTCTACTGATCTGATTGACTCTACCGTGAGACAGCAAAAAAGACCTGCTCTGATTGAGGAGCAAGATAGATCAGGTAAACGGAGGAAAGGAGAAAATGAACCCGATTTGAGTGAACACCATGTAGACAAGGAAAAGAGTTTGGACTCACGTGGCGGAGATAAGGTTCGTTCAGTGGATCATGAGAAAAGTGCTAATGAGGAACAAAACTTAAGTAGGACAGACAGAATGAAAGAGAAATCTGATGATAAATATGACAGAGATCCTAGGGAAAAATTAGATCGAGCTGAAAGGCGTCGTGGGGAAGATGCCACTGAAAGATCAACAGATAGATTATCAGAAAGGAGAGAACGTTCTACTGAAAGGATGCAAGAGAGAGTTACAGATAAAGCCCCTGAAAAAGGTAGAGAGGATAGAAATAAGGATGATAGGAATAAAGTTAAATATGCTGAACCTTCGGTGGACCGGACACATTCTTCTGATGAACGATTCCGAGGGCAAAGTTTGCCACCGCCCCCACCTCTTCCGGCAAGTTTTGTACCCCAATCAGTTGGTGCCAACCGACGTGAAGAAGATGCTGACCGAAGGGGTGGGAGCTCCAGGCATGTTCAAAGGTCATCTCCCAGGCGCGATGAGAAAGAAAGGAGGCAGTCAGAGGAGAATACTTCGTCATTTCAGGATGATGGGAAGCACAGAAGAGATGAAGATATTCGTGATAGAAAGCGTGAGGATAGGGATATATTATCAAACAAGGTAAAAGATGTCTTTACCAATTTATGTCCTGCATCTGGTGTGTGACCACTGTACTCTTCGTTTTTGTTTTATCAGTACAATTTTACATTTGTTCTGTATTCGATATTTGTTAGCTGCCATTTGACAGCAGAAGAATCCTATAGCTGTAATTTCACATATGCTGCTTTGTAAGGTTGCTTTAACTTCAAGAACCACATGTTTGACTTACAGATCCGTTGTTGATTGTATAGGTAGATGACAGGGATAGGGAAAAGGGGACTTCTTTGAAAGAAGACAGTGACCCTAGTAATGTTTCTAAACGGAGAAAGATCAAGCGAGACCAGACTTCTTTAGAAGCTGGGGAATATGCACCTTCTGCTCCACAGCCTCCCTCCCATGGATCCGGCAGCTCACAATTGTCTGATGTTCGAGAAAGAGAAAGGAAAGGGTTAATTTCACAACATCGTACCTCGCACACTGATGACCTTCCTAGGACGCATGGCAAGGACACGGCAAGCAAGTCAAGTCGTCGAGAGTCTGACCAGTAAGTTTGATAAAGAATAATTTCTTGTTCAAATATGCATTGCACAGTTTCTAACAAATATCTTCTTTTCTGCTTTGTGATTTGCTCTTTGTTCTCTGTCTTTCTTGGTTTGTTGGATTCTGTTGAGAAAATCAAAGTCGTAACGCCTTAGCTTTGATTACATTCTCCCAGAAGTTCCAATGTTCTACACAGAAACTGCAACGCTATAGGATGTTATTTTTCCTTCCAAATAAGGCTATGTAAAAATAACTAATAATTTGAACTTCACAGAAATAAAAAAGGATTCTCCCCTCAGTCGTGAAAAAGTGGCACGTGGAATCAATACTAATGTTTCGATATTCTCTCTCGTTCCACGCCTCCGTTTCACTATTGATCCATCCTTGCAGAGATTAAGGATGAGAAGCAGATGGAGCAGGATTGATTGGGGATGAATATAGCACACATCTAGGTGATGCGGGTAGAGCTGGGCATTGGTTGGGGATCAATTGGGCAGAAGAGGGTCGGTGGGAGGACGATGGTGTGCACTCACAGATGGCTCAGGCGAGGGGGGGCAACAGCGGCCAGGAGAAAAGCGCATGGGATTCTGCTGCAGTGCACAATGAAGCTGATGAAAATGACATGGGTGCCCCAACGCACAATGGGTGTTTTCTTGGTTCTTTGGAGCCTGAGCCAAAATGTTTTCTCAGAGGAGAAACAATTACTACCTCTCTTCTTTAATTGTTCTTCCACATCCGCAAAACGCCTACGTGGCAAGACAATCAATGCTATAGAAACTACCTTGGGCATTGGGTTGGGACTGCCCCAGGAAGACTCAAACGAGGCCAATAGGGCAAGTTTTAGCACATAAGAGTTGCGGAAAGAATAAAAACTACAACCAACGGATCCATATACAGCTCCTATGGTCAAATGCCCTCAAGAACATTGACCCTTGCTATACACCATAAAAGGGCCTCATTTATAATGTTCTGTAAGATCATATTAAGACGGTGAGCCCCCTCAAAAACACAACCGTTTCTATGTTTCCAAATCCACCAAACAACTAACTCAACTTGGGAATTGAAACCCTTGTGATATTGCTTAGCCACTTTGATGCCTAGCCTGGTGCCACCATTTAGTAAAGATAGTGTCATTTGGCCCTGGTGCTTGCTGTTGCAGACCAACCTAACAAACCACGCTTGTATCACTTCATCCAAATCTTGCATACACAGCATGTATGCCCTCATCTTCGTCAATCAAACTTTATCCAATCTATATCCTCTAGAATATACACGATCTAATGTAACCTAGTTGTCCTATGGTGGAAGATGGAAATGATTTCTTCAGCTGTGAGGAGACCTTCATGAACTTCCGTGTAAAATGACGCATCTTTTGCCAATGTTCCATCTACCATGACAATGACAGGTGGGCCCTTGTCTGGTGGTAACCCTATGTCGTGCATGATTGGTGGTATTTTTGGCAACCCCCGGCTTTGTAGTTACTAGGTTTGAAAGCAAATCCCCCCTGCAACAGTGTGGTTTACTTATTCGTTAAGTTCCCTTAAATTGTGGCGATCCTTTGTAAGTTGTAACAAAAGGAAAATATTAATTGCATCCTACCTCATATGTTTGAATCGTTTTCAATAAATGCATTATGGTTATGCAAATGAAAGGCAAATATAACAGCAAATTAGTAAGCCTGATTTTTTTTCCTGTTCTGTTTATCGAAAGAGCCTAACTGATATATAATAACTTCAGAATGCACGAGAGGGAATGGGAAGATGAAAAGCGACCAAGAACTGAAGCAAAAAGGAAGCATCGGAAATAGCTGATCAAAGTTGACATGGATTCAGTTGAGCCTCATAAATTTTCTCCGAGCACAGCAGTGAATGCACTTGAATTTCATGTTTTCCTTTAGTGAGAAAACATGTTTCAGCATAGCTAAGCAGATTGTTTCATAGTGTGCCGCACCAGTTAGGGGATGCGGAGCTTAAGATGACGGTAAAGCCTCTCCTATCAAGCTCACCAATGCAAATTTAACATATGGAGATGAGCCATGTTTAGCTTCGTACATTTTGTGCTGTAAACAATGTGGAATGTGGCATAGTGATTTGTACTGTGAACATAGATGAGTGGCTCACCATACGGGTATTTTGTATTTTAGTACTAACTACTAACATGTTCGGTGTAGGAAGCATCACCAATTTTTGCATTGTGTAGGAATAATGTTAGGGATGCAGCATAATTGAAATGTACATATTGGGGCCAGAAATTTTGCTAGCTATTTACCTGTTCAGATTCATTAAAGTTTGCTCAAAGTTAGAGTTGGTTGTGCTGGTGTTCTGGTTATTGTTGTGAATCTTGTGGTTGTGAGCATGTTCCATGTTGCTATTGTTGGGACAAATCGTGCAAGGATGACAAATCCTGTGTTTTGTTTAGGCTGTGTGCCTGTGTCTCCAGCGCAGCGCACACAGAACTGGGATTTTCTAAAGAGACTTTATCGATGCTGTTGGATTTATGTAGGAATCGGGGAAGTTTCCTGTTTCTAGTTAGCCTTAGGTTACTATTGCCGGTAGGGATGAAAACGAAAATGATAATCTCCGATTTTCGAAAATCATTTTTGAGTTTTTTCCCATTTTTAGGACTAAATGGAAACGGTAGCGTTAAACGAAAAAACAAAAACGATAATGGTAAAAATAAGTGGAAATAAAAGTGGAAGTGATTTTGCCCTCTTCCGTATTTAACCGGTAATTTACGGTTGGTAATTACTGATTTAAAGGCCTTGAATCCTAATTTATTTATAGACTATACAGTGAAGAAGAGACTAATAATTTGTGTTTTTATCACACTATACTTTGTCAAATCAACTTAGAATTTTAACATTTATTCATGTTATTGTCAAGAATTATCATGCTCTTACATGATTTATCAATGTTTGAGATTAAGATTGGTGTGAAATGTATAATTTAGCTTATGGTCTTGTTAATTGTGGCTTTATTTATTAATGTCATATAAGATAAGTCAAGTATATGGCTCTTCACAAGAGGTTTGTCGTGTTCATCATCTTGTCGTGTTCATCGTTTTTAGGATATCGTTCTTATCGATTTCGACCGTTATCGTTGTGTTTTTCGATCGACTATATCGTTTTCGAAATTACCGAAATACCGGTGCCATATTCGTTTCTGACAATATCGTATCGATTTCGTTTTCGAGGAAAAAAAATATGAAAATGAAAATGATTTGGCCTCCTACCGACCGTTTTCATCCCTAATTACCGGTTTGTAGCAGAGCCGGTTACAAAACTTGCATTTGCTTCTATTTATTTATTACCTGGCCTTAGCTTGTAATTGCGTGGTAACAGATCTGCTTCTCTAAGATTTCTTCTAAATTGTGTAAAAAAAAAACTTGTGCAGTACGTACGAATGAGTGTAGTGGTTTAATCTGTCAGAAATTGCTCAAAATCGCATTGCGACAATGCTAACTGCAGCAGATTGTATTGAGTAAAAACAGAAGCCTGACGTAGTATTGATCTTCTTTTCCTTCTCCAAGTTCGAAAAGGTACAGCACAGATTTTCAGATCATGTGAACTCAAAATTTCTATATAATTTCTATATAAAAGAAGAAAAAGGCATAATGAACTGGCATAGCGTTCAGATCATGTGAACTCGAATTTCTCTGTCTGTCGACAAGTTCTTCGTTCGTTCTCTTCCTGAGCTCCAGACTCTGGCCAGCCACACTGTCTGATGGCTCACTTCCGGCCCTTCTTCTTCTGTTGTTTAGCTGTTGATCCACACGGTTACATTGCGACACAAAGAAAATCAACCCATTTGAGTTAGCAATTACGAAGATACAGAAAAAACAAAAGCATTGCCCAGAGAGACAACCAGAGACGAATGACGAAGTGGTGATCAATTACCCAGTCTCCTCTTGGCCTCGGATTTGGCGAAGAACTCCGCCCACTCGTCCGTAAGCACGAACACCGGCTCCTCCTCCTCGTCCACCTCCGCTTCCTCCGCGTGCACGCGGCCCGGCTCGGGATCCAGATCCTCCAAGTCCTCTCTTATGGCGGCGCGGGGCGGCTCCGGCTGCCAGGGCGCCGCACTCGGGTAGGTGTTGGGGAAGAGCACGTGGGGCGGGTGGGCCGGCGGCGCGGGAGCGAGCAGGTGGGCGCCATGGTGGTGGTGGTGGTGGTGGTGGCGGCAGCAGCAGAGGTGGATGTGGACGTGGTGGTGGTGGCGCGGGTCGAGGTGGAGGTGGACCAGGTGGTGGTGGCGGCGCGGAAGGCCCGGCTCTGGGTGCGGCGGATTCATGGCGTTTGAAGGACTTTGAACCCTGCGAAGTGCGAAGAGGCAGGGGTGGTCCGTCGCTGCCCTGAGTCGGCGGCTCTGGCAGGTGCTGGTAGTGGTAGAGCCGTAGATGCTCTAACCTCTAAATAAGTTAGGTTTGAGAGAAATTTAACGGCAATTAGTATTTTAGCCAAATTTTCTGTCACATCGAATTTTTGAACGCATGAATCATTAAATATAAGTAAAAAATATAATTAATTATACAGTTTGTCTGTAATTTACGAGATAAATCTTTTAAACTTAGTTACTCCATGATTGAACAATAATTACCAAATAAAAACGAAACGCTACAATGCTAAATTTACGGATCTAAACAAGGCCTAGGTGATGAACTTACTCATTTCTGAAACCAAACACCTTATAACTTACTCTTATCATCCTATGAAGTACTCCGTAATATGATTCTCAGGTCCCGTGTCTCTCAGTCTATTTAATTTACAGAGGCTAAAGCTTTAAAGGTTAAATTGAACAAACTCAGTTCTGTTATGCTCTGCACATGTTACGAGCAATGGTAATCTGTATAGACAGAACTGAACACGATTTGGTGCTAATCTAGACACATCATATTTTGAGCGTCTTAAAAAATAACTAGTAAATTATTATAAATTATTATTTATTGCTTTCTGTAATTTTTTTGGATCGTCCACTGTCTTGGATTGCTGCTGACTTGCTGGAGTGAGCGTCAACGATGACACCCCCGCCCCTGCGACTGCGAGGTTGTCGAAGAATGGCCGCATCCGGAGGGTACCGCATTGGCTTTCAAATTGTTTAGGCCTTAACTTGTTTGTTTGCACAGCATTCTACTAATTCATTCCAGGCAAGGAACGAGTGAATCCGTCCATGTCACTCGTTCCAGCCTAGGATTAATTTCAAGGATAGAAGATCCGATTTTATTCCGGATCATATAGACAAGAAAAAAATAAACAAGTTTTTGTTCCGATCGGTTTTCATTCTGGGTCGACATAAAATGAACGTACATTTTAGTTTCCATCCGGATTGAAAACGGACCGCAATAATCCACTCGGAATGTCACCTAGAATGGGTCAATCCAATGGAAACGGTGAGTTCTTTAGATGCATTTTATTTCATCCATCTCAAATTACAAGTTATTTTAAGAATTTTGGAGAGTCAAAGTATCTCAAATTTGACTAAATTTATATGATAATATAATAACATTTATGATGACAACTCAGTATTATTAGATTCTTCATTAATTATATTTTCATAGTATATCTATTTGATGTTATAAATTTGTATTATTTAATCTATAATTTTAGACAAACTTGAGACATTTTGACTCTTCAAGATTCTTGAGGTTGACTTATAAATTGGGATGGAGAGAGTAGCATTTTAAATTCCATGGATAGAAACTACACCAACATTTTAAATTTTATGTGAAAAAAAAACAAGTTCAATCATCAATGAGAGTGGCACAAGTTTTTTTTTCGTAATGTTCAGTCTCTTCATAAAATTTTGGAAGATATACCATAATGTTCAATCTCTTAGCATATTTTTCCCCAATCGCCTAGTACCAAATCATCATTTCATATGATTTTTTTAGAATTTGTTGAAACCTAAGCATTCGTTAGAAAGAGTTACATAGCAAAACATCCTATAATATTCAAATCCTCTTTTTCTCAGTTGTTCCAAAGAGATCCTTAGAATTGGTCTAAGGCCGTGTTTGGATGGGTATGGTTTGGTTTAGATCATGTTTAGTATGAGTTGGTTTAATTTTATTCCAATTCAGTTTAAAACTTTGATTTAATTATACTTCAATTCATTTTAATTTTAACATACGTAGTTTGAGGAAGATATAATCGTATTCAAACAAGAGCTAAATTGGATATAGTCCTCGAAGAAACAGCTAAATTGGATATAGTCTTCTATGAACGAAGTTATTGTAGCACAACCGCCTCTATTTGAGAAAATTTCAATTGATGGGAACAGACGACTGTAGACTACGATGGAATAAAATTAGCTCAATACAACGAATGGAATAAAATTAGCTCAATACAACGAATGGAATAAAATTAGCTCAATACAACGAATGGAGAACTACAATGGAATAAAATTAGTTCAAGAGGGACATCGGTGTCAATGGCATTAAAGTAGCTACACTTCCGAAAGTTACCATAAAAATTCAGGATCAAACACATAGGCCACCACCCACCATTTAACATAGTAGCTAAGCAAATTTTGAACAAGTAATTTCCAGCACCTGAAAAACAAAACAAATTCCAAATCGCAACAAGTAATTTCCAGCACCTCAAGAACAAAACGAATTCCAAATCGCAAATACTTCACCAAAGGTAATGTGTGCAAATTATGTATCCACTCAATGGGAATACAAGCGACTTGCATTTGCACTTTTCAAAGCAACCAAAACGGATAGGCAAAGATTCTGCACCGTCTAAGCATCTAGGAGTTCCAACAATTCAACATAACACAAATAGCAAAACATGAATAGGCTTCACATAAGCCCCATGCCAGGTCCTAAAGTTCATTATTTCAAATATCTTGACCATTAATGCACTTAAAAGCCACCACCATAGCTTTGGCCGCCACCACCATAGCTTTGGCCACCACCGTAACCGCCACCACCACCAAAGCCACCGCCACGGTTCCCTGAAGGTCTCTCGTTGGCAAGGTTGACACGTACGGGCCGCCCTTCAATTTCCTGCAAGTAAAATGAATGCAAGTACACTGACATCTTAAAAGAATGCACAATTTGCCAAATAAAAACTTATAAGGAACAATATAGCACAAATTAAAATGAATTGCTCTACATGGTACTACTTGAAACAGAGCATATGAGGTAGTTGTTGACTTCTTGAAACAGATCAAATGAGGTACATGTTTCACTCACCTTGCCATCCATTGCAGCAATAGCTGAATTGGCATCTTCACTGTTGGCGTAGTTAACAAAGCCAAAGCCTCTTGACTTCCCAGTGTCCCTGTCCGTGATCACTCGAGCTGCAACATGAATATTTGCCATTTTAAAACAGAATGTGAACAACAACACAACAGCAGAGGAAAATGAATAAATATTATTCAGTCAGCCACTAGCACATCATGATAACATTCAAATGTATATACAAACCTTCAGTAACCTCTCCGAAGCTGCTAAACGAGTCTCTCAGTTTCACATCATCAACACCCCATGAAAGACCTAACAACCAAAGAACACTAATAAGCACAAAACAGAAGTGACAGTTTCATAGATTGCCTGTATATTAGAGGATACAAGACAACAAAAACTCACCACCAACAAAAAGCTTGGAGGACATGAGCCGAGCAGCATTGAACACAGCAGGAGACGCGCTAGCAGTGACACTGCTCGACAGAGCACTGTGCCTTAGAAGGCCACCGAGCTTGTTGAATGCCGCCATTTTGAACACGAAACCTGCACATACGGGAAGATAACAAAAATTCAGCGTGTCATACACGAGCAAACTCTTAACAGCAGTTAGAAACTTGCATGAGTCAGTGTAACAAAGTGTGATGCAGAACTGGTATTTCAAAAATGTATCTAACTCAATCATGGCAGGGAACGTATCTAATAGCACCTACAACTAAATTAGCATGTGTCAATGGAGAGCGAACATGACCAGACAGAAACCAATCGGACCTCCTAGACATCAGAGGATGGGAATCTGTGATTCCATCCCAGAGATACATGAAAGACTACCATACTGCAGTTGAAACCCTAAAGACTACCATTCTGTATGAAAGACTACCATTCTGTATGAAAGACCATACATGAAAGATAAATTGTTATATATACTATAATAGCGCAATATGCTGCTGGATTTGCACAGCGCTCCACAGATGGGTAGAGCCGCCAGTATCGCCCCTCACGAGAGGGGAAACAGCCGTCTAGAGGACATGAACCGCTGCTCCCTTGACACGGTAGGGCCGCCGTCATGGCGCCATATCGCGGGCCGGGGCACTGGTCCCAGTCGCGGTCCTCTCCCGAGCGGGAGCGCTTATATATCCTCGCGTCGGGGCGAGCCACGATCCTTCTCGCCGGAGCGCGTATGATCGAGCTTCCCTCAACCCATATAAGAATCAGCCCAGAGGAACCGAAGCGCTACACGGGATCCACCGTAAAATTGACTACTTGAGACAATAGATCGAACTTTTCCCCCAGTGCCCCATCTACGAATCAACAAAAACCCCAAAGAAAACGAAGCGCAACACGAGATCCCCCGCTACAATTGACTACTTGAGACGATAGATCGGAACGAGCGGAACAAAGGCGGCGGAATAGAGACATACCTGGGGGGAGATGCGGAATAGGCGGCGGAGTATGAGAGGCGTCGGAACGGAGGGCGGGCGAATGCGGCGCGGCTTGGGGTTTAAGAAAGGAAGGGGAAGACGGCTAGGGTTTTGTTGCGCCCTTGCCTCTCGCGGCTTTGGAAGGATGGCGATGTGCGGTGCCTGCCAGCTCAGCCACAAAATATCTCGCACTTTGGAGCCACCACGAAAAAAATCCCGTCGCAGGATACACATAAAGTCAAATTGCCATACCATAGAAAAGACATTGATATCCCATTTTATATATATATATATATATATATATATCAGTTCCAACGGTTGAGCTTACTCCATCGATGTTTTGTTTTTTGTAAAACTTATTGACAGAGAGCAGATAATTGAGAAAATATTTTATTAACTTGAATAGGCCTTGCATTTTGTGAAGATTGTTGGTAAATTAATGAGTTTAACTTGGACAACAAGTAAAATCTAACTCTATGCTTTACTTATTATCAAAATAACAGTATATCTATATCTATACCTATACCTATACCTATATCTATACCTAATAATAATAAAGAATCAAATCGTCCAACCCAGTCTAACCTGGCCCAACCGTCAACACTAGCTCACTTTGAGCCCACACCAGGGTTTTCCTTACCGTTTTTCAACCGGCAACCGGTGGCCGGCGGTTTGGCGGTAACCGTCGGTTACCGCCCAAACCGGTCCCAAACCGAACGGTTTGGATTTTGAATTCAAACGATGCAGTTCAAACGGTTGGCGACCGGTAACCGGTCGGTTAGGGCCGGTTACCGTCCGGTTTGGTCGGTAACCGCTCCTAACCGCCGGTACTCTTTTTTTTTTGCTTGAAACAATCCATTTTTTGCATTACCTTTGCACATAATGATGTAAATAGAACACACAATTTAGGGAAAAATAGTGTGACACAAATGGACAACCCATCGAAATATCATAGTGATGCACTAGTCACAAATTCACGACGGAAATAACGTAGTTCACCGTTGCAACAACATATCGTCCATGGAAATACCTTGTGTCGTAGACATGCAAACATCGTGGTCACTGACGTAGAATATAAGGGAAGATCCCGTTTCG
This sequence comes from Microstegium vimineum, assembly GCA_022036555.1. Lineage (NCBI taxonomy): Eukaryota > Viridiplantae > Streptophyta > Magnoliopsida > Poales > Poaceae > Microstegium > Microstegium vimineum. The sequence continues at coordinate 24,267,731 of CM039137.1, forward strand.
GCACGCCTCCTCATACTCCGCGGTGGACATTAGAGCGATACTGCGCGTCTGGAGCTGAGCCTTATAGTCTATCCATGATTGGCCCGTCCAATGAGCTGTGGTCTCCCATTCCTACACTAACATGTTGTAGAAATTCGGGTCTTGCCATTCATAGACCCATCTAGTGGCCGGCTGCGTGCTGATGTCAGGAACGGGGTAGGTATAACCACCACCGTACGATGTATCACTGTACGAGGAAGAGTACTGTGGCGTGCCGTAGCAGTCCGTCGGGTCGTAAGCTCTCCTCTGCGATTCCGGCTGCCCATGGTCGCGGTCCTGAGTAGCATGTGTGAAGTCTGTCTCGCCTGCAGCCGACCATAATTAGTACTAGTCAATAGTCATAGACAGAAAAAAAAAATGTCTGTAGCAATTGATACATGTGAAACGAAGTCCACCAGCATCACCAAGACCACTACCACCACCACCAACTGCAGAAACCCCAGCCCCACCACCACCAGCAGTGTCATCATCACCACTATCACCGTCTCCACTGTCATGTGCTGAGCTGCTGTCATCGGACTCCTGGTACGGTAGACTTTCTTCACCCTCCTCGTCATCATCTATCGAAGCATCGCTAGTGACAGGTTGTTGCGCTTGCTTCCTCTTTCGTTTCTGGCTTTTGGAGTCCTCCTGCCTAGGTCCCGTCTGATATTTCCTTTTGTCAAGATACGTGTCACCCACATGTCTACGGGCCCAATCACTGATGGACTCAAGATCGTCGGGGTCCACTTGGTCTCTGTCATCACAAAGAATGAATCATATTATTAAAAGTATGGTTTGTTAGTGGCTAACAAAGTACATCAATGTACCTCACAATACGGGACGGAAGAGGGATGTCTGTTTCTTCATCTTCTTCGTCGAGAACTGGAGCCTTGTTGGATCTGCCATACTCCATCCAGTCTCGAACCGGATTATCCCTATCGTAAAAGGATATCTGCGTGAACTGGTCAATGAAGTCTTCTTCCTCACGCCTACGTGGTCTGGAGGCATCCGCGAGTCGCAGGCGAAGGTTGTAGTTCATATACACTAGCTTGTTCAGTTTTTTGTGGGACAAGCTATTACGAACCTTCGTGTGCAATAAGGCAAATGTACTCCAGTTGCGCTCGCATCCACTGGAGGATACACATTGTGCAACAAGCCTCAACGCAAGTTTTTACAGATTTGGAGTGTGCCTGCCGAACAACAACCACCACGACGCTGCAAGTGGAACCCATTATGTTAGGTATGTGCTCAAAAAGACAAAAAAAGGAGTTCAAAAGTACTCTTACATGGGGTTGTATTGGGGTCGATGGTCATTTTCATGGCCAGCTCAGTGCCAAACTCTCCAAGGTGTTGGCGGAATGTTTCTGCCTCCTGTAATGCCAAGACAGCGGTATTCACATCCGTCATTTTCCCAAATGCTTCCCTGAGACCACCAAACATTTGCGGAGTTGGATTGTAATGATATACAAGTCTTGGGTTCAGGACAACAGCTGCAACATATGATGCATGACAAATTAGCATATGGTAAATACTCAATATGTAGAGATTGCTATTTTAACAATGGTTGTGATCGCACCTGGGCCCACATACGTGCCATAGTACACGTCCGCAATCCTGTCATCCATGATAGCCTTGTACTCATGCCATGTTTGGGCATTTGTTCCAAAGAAGGTCTACATCTCCTTTTTACACTCTTGAAAGTTGTACATTACTTCACACAGGTTAGGTCGCTTATCTTGATCAGCGAACCGAAGGAACCTGTAAATTGGTGCCACTGAATCGATGATGTATTTAAGTCCATCCCACCACTGTATACTAGACAATCTTGCGTGAGCATAATGTCCTTTCCTTGGATTTTCCCCACCTACTATGCAAGAACTCGGGAGATCTCATCCACTCCATAAAACGATCACACTTCCGATGGAAGCTCTCCATGAACATGTAGTTCGTCCCAAACCTAGTGACATCCCATTTGACCAACTCACCACCAATGGCTTCCCTCATCATTGCATTCAACTGGCCATGGTTGTGCAGCCAAGTTGAAATGTGCTTGCATACAGAGATCATACCTGCATGCTCCGGCCTTTGACTAATGTCCTTCAGCATCAAGTTGATGGTGTGTGCAAGGCAAGGTGTCCAAACAATATGCTCATATTCCTCGTTTAATCTCTGGCATGCTTTCTTGAAGTTCGAGCCGTTGTCTGTGACGATATGCACGATATGCTCAGCACCTATCTCCTCAACCACCTTGCGAATCAGCTGCACAAGTAGGCACAACATTTAGTGGAACCGAGAAAACATAATGCATGTGAACTAGCACAATATTTTGGACGTACCCCCAACAAATAAGATGAATTTTGGCTTCCGCCAGTCGCATCAACTGACTTGTGGAACCACATGACGCCATTGCTATAGATCAAAAAATTGATGACATTTATTCTTGTCGAGCCCGTCCACGAATCACACATCAACGTGACCCCAAACATGGGCCACTCCTCCTGAAACTTTGCATACCGGCTCTGCAAGTCCGTCTCGTTCTGATCGAGGTACTTCCCATCTATATCCCTTGCACTGGGTGACGCGATTATACTTACCCCACTTCTGCGTCTCTCTGACCGCACTAACAAAGTACGAATTGTCTGCCTGTCTCCCGGGGATTCCTGCAGTATGGAAAAACTTTCCCCAAGCTTTCCCAATTGCATCATTCGCGTTCCTTCCCCTCTGCATCCATGACCTTGTATCAATCCTTGTCTGCTTCAGTCCACCCCTCGTACCGGTTGCCAAGTTGTAGTCATCCACCGCCGCAGGGGTCTGCCTCTGTGAACCAGACCTCTGAAACATCCTCTGCAAAGGATTGTTCCCCTGCGAAGCAGTACCACTACCACTGCCACCTCCACGCTTGTAAGCGCCTCCTCTTCGCTGCACCCTCTCTTGGTACTCATATTCTACTCTGGACTGATTAATGGCTGCCTACAACTGAGCCTCGTATTCGTCATCGTCAAGGGGGTGGTTGCCCTCCGCTGCAGCAGCCTCTCGTGCAACCCTCTGCCGAGAGCGGTCACTAGTTGCCTGCCTAGTTCTGTCGATGTCCTGCTGAAAGTATTCCCGGACTTCTTTGGACACCTTGCTGTAGTGGATCACCTCCGTCCCGCGCGCAACCAAATGCTGCTTCAATCGGGAAGCACCACCCCCGGCTTTTTGTGTATGACAGTAATTGCATCTCCAACCGGGAGCAAGATTCTCACCATGCTCACATACCACGTCTTTTGGCATTGTCTTCCTACACAAATGGACAACACAAACAAATCAAACACATGCATCAAATCATACCGCAAATAAACCTAAATCCTAAATCCTATATAAAAAATCCTAAATTCTAAATCCTACATACATCCTAAAGCAAATCCAACCGCAAATCCTAAATCTTAAACCAAATAAACCTGACTCCTATATACATCCTAAGTCAAATCCTACCTAAATCCTACAATAAATATTTTCTACATCCTATACTCCATCAATCCTACATCCTAGAGCTTGTTCTAACTAAATCCTACAACTAAAACAACTACAAATGTAAGGAAATGAAAAAACAAAAAAAAGCTTACCTTCATATCCCGGGCGGTTACCGTGCGCCCGGTCGGTAACCGCCTGCACCCGGTCGGTAACCGCTCGGGGGCGTTGGATCTGGCGACGGGGGTGGTTACCGACCCGTTCCCTTGGTAATCTCCGCCGGCCGTTCGATAACCAAGGCGCAGAGGCGGAGCGCGCGGCGCTCGTGAACCCTGACCCACACACAGCCCACTCCACTCGCTCGGACGCTCGGTGCCGGCAACCGCCTCGCCTCTGTCCAGATCCGTTCGAATGCGTCTTCTCCCCCAGCCGGCCGGCCGTTCGATCTCTCTCTAACCGCGGCGGGCGGCGACGACGACGAGCAGCGCGCGATCGGGTACGACGATGGCCATGGCCGAGGCATGCTTGGAGCACGTGCGCGACGGTCGGCGTCACGAGCTCCAGCAGAAGCAGCGGCGCAACCAACGGCGGTCGGCGTCCGCATCCACGTCCGCTGCACAGGGGTTGGAGTTGGCGTTGCCGTCGCCGACCCCGTCCGTGGCGGCTGCGGCGCGGACGCTGGACGAGGAGGAGAAGGAGGAGCGGCGGCTGCGCCGGTCCCCGCCCGTGGAGGCGCGGCGGAAGCGGGAGTGGCGGCAGGCGCGGGAGCAGCAGCCGCAGTGCGGGGAGGTGGCGGGCGGGACGACGGCGGGGCTGCGGCGCGGGCGCTGGACGAGGAGGAGGAGCGGCCGCGCCGGTCCCGCCCGTGGAGGCGTGGCGGAAGCGGGAGTGGCGGCGGGCGCGGGAGCAGCAGCCGCGGTGCGGGGAGTTGGCGGGCGGGACGGCGGCGGAGTGCCCCGCGGTGTGCTGCTGCTTCCCGTGCGCGGTGGCGGAGCTCGTCGTGGTTGCGGCCGTGCGCGTGCCCGTCGCGCTATGCCGACGCGCGCTCCGGGCGCGGCGCAGGCGCGCCTCCCGCGCCGCCGCGGCCAAGAAGGATATGGCGGGGCTACTCGCGTCGGACGCCGCTGCGTCGTCCTCCCCGACCGCCGCAGCGGCCAAGGACCGGAACGGGGACGCGACTTGTGCTACTGGCCAGCGGGGGCTGCGGCGGTCAAGCGCGACGAGCTCGCCGAGGCGGAGGCGGCCGTCTAGGCTAGCTTCCAGGGCGCCGGATTCTGACGGAGCTCGTCATGCCCTCCAACCGCGCGGGGGCTGTTTCGCCATGCTGAGCTGCTGAGACACTCGAGGGGGAGAGAGAGAGAGCATGGTGGTTTGCTGGTTGGAGTAGGAGGAAGGAGGCGGCGGTGCATGCCGTAATTCAGTGGACGTATGACCAGAATTAAATCCAATTGAATTGAAAGGATCAATCAGTACTATCTTACGTTGACTAGGGTAAAAGCCCAATGGACCGGCCCAAACTTGATACTACTATTTCAGTGCATCCCTACATGCTGGCTCAAATTTACCTCTTCTTCTTTCTTCTAAACAAAAGAAATCATTGATTGATTTAAGAGACGAGAATAGAAGATTGAAAAGAATAAAGAGAAAATGAAGGGGAAAAAAGAAGAAAAGTGCATTACAGACATTTTATAATCTGTTTGGAACGCATAAATTTCACAGGAATTATATAGAAATTTTATAGGAATCAGACATAAACAGAAAAAATTCCTTCGTTCTAAAAAGACCCTTAGTAGACGAGCAGTGTGCACACGACCCACTGGCTCAGGAAGTCAGAAACAAAGGATTTTGATATTTGTGTGAACAGTTGTATATTAGAAGAAAAATGTCTTAATAACCATAAGATATGATGAAAAGATTTTCTTATCCATCCTATTTTTAAATTCCCCGTAATACCCTCACGCAGCTCTTTCCTAAATATTTTGGACTGATGCCCCGTGCTTATACAAATTAGAACTATGCAAGTTGGTGCGTCTCTTGACAGTATGCAATCTGATTTCAATACTTATTAAAAAAGATGATGTGCAGATCATCACGCAACAAAAGTGTAGGTTCTGTTAAAACGGACGGTCACATTTGCTACATTTTAAAATTAAAAATCAAATATAGATAAATATGCACCATTTCCATCAATTCTTATAAATATTTGATTTTATTTCATCTCGTTGCAACGCACGGGCACGTGTGCTAGTCTAATAATAAAAAAGTAAAATTTCATCCCCACCTCCTATTTTTTTTATGGTCTTCCCTAACTAACTCCGTGGATGTTCGTCTATGTCTATTCTTATATGGACTATGTTCTATTTCAATACGAGTTATTACTTGCAACTTACCAAGATTAAGAACCCAAAAGTTCCGTCCGATTTCAAAACACAAATAAAACTCTAAAACTCTTCGATCCAGTTTCATTAAGACTTCCGAGTAACTTGAATAAAAAATATATTCTAATCTAAGCAGAAAAGAATATAACTTTCCGTTCGAACGGACGTCGTAGTCGTATGTGGTTTCCATCCAGAGCATGCGGTGAATAATAGAGAATCCAAAAGAAGGTACTAACTGCAACCATACTTCTTTATTTGGTATATGCATGTATGCACACGTAATCTGATCAGCAACCTTTTCACGTGATTGGTTGAATACATAATAATAGGTCTTTTTCTTGGTTTAGAAAAAGACGGCATGTTTTAAGTTCGGAATTTGGATTCTTAACCAAGGTGGCTTAGAAAATATATTCTTTAACGATTTTTAGGATATTGGAACATATCTTTCTCCCATGTTGTATGAGTTAATATGACATGTCCAACCACGATGTCAAGTCTAACTTTAAAACAAAATTGGCATACGAGTTACCATATATTACATATCAAGGAGTTAGTATGAAATTTGATTCCAAGACGTATTAGACCAAATAGCGTGACCATTACATAAGTCTCTGGATCGGAAGTCGTCTATGTAACCACTCAGTAAGTTGTGTGTCCCGGTGCAACGCATGAGCATGAAAAATTCAATTTTTTTTTTCTTACCTCTTTATTATTAGGTATAAATATAAATATAGATGTATGTATTAGGAGTTGGACACATTTTCCTGTCTAAAATGTAAATATCTACATAAACATAAAACAGACTAGTAACAGCAAGGAAAGTGCAGAAAAACCTTTCCATCAGAGACTCGAGATAAGCTGATCTCCATCCAAGCACGATTCACTTTGGCAAGGTGAGGCGGAGCCAATAGAATCAATAGAGTTGGTTTGCCACGTTGTTATGTTTGATCACCAAAATTGGACTCTGTAACGGACTCACAAAACACATAAAAAAGGAAACAGACTCACGGAACCAAGCCAAAATTGGGTTGCAACGGGAGAAGAATCGAACGTTAATTAAAAACACAAACAGGATGATCTTCCGTCAAGAGTCATGTGTCATAATATAACGCGACACATGGGTTTGTAGCCAATTCTTAAAAAAAAGTTTTTCAATACAAATCATATTATGACATGAATCATGATGACAGATATAAAACTAAAACTAGACGACCAACAAGATCACGTTCGTTTTTTCTTCTCCCGTTGCAACGCACGGGCATGTTTGCTAGTATAGTTAAAAAGAAGAAACATAAATAAATATAATCCTGAAAAATAATTTAAATATCCTTCCATAAGTGTGAAAGTCATTGGAAAATTAATGGGTCCTAGCTAAACAAGAAGTAAGATCTAGCTCTGTTTGCACTATTTTTATGTTGCAAATAAACACTGACATTGATAGAAAAATCATTTTTACCATGATATGAACAATTTAGAAAACTCTACCATGTTGAATCTAGCATAGTCACATAATCGTGGAATCAACCATTGATAAATTCATGAGTTGTAGCTTACAAAACACACAATAATTTATAATGCATTTTACATTGCGCTACATAAGAGAGAGTTTACATGAAAATTCCTATATAGGGTAAATAGATGTGAATATAAATTGTTTCCTACCATCAATCAAAAAACAAAAATAGAAAAATCGGTCCCAATATTTCTCAGTATTCCACATACAGATATTTTTCATGCGACAGCTTAAGATATTTCATGCAAATTAAATTACCGACTTTGGAGTTTAATCTTGTTTATTTTGTTTAGAGAGAGAATGGATTTCATCTTGTGGTTGCTAACTCGTCTGCATAGCGCTTTGTTGTGGCGGCGGGCCCAGTTACATCACCGGGACCTATGGAGCCTTCATGTAGCATGGCCTTGTATAGTCAATAATAATAATAATAATAAAAATAAAATCTAGCTTCTTAGGCTTATTCTGTTGGTGGGCTCTCTACCCCGCAAGCCATTTAAGCCCAAGTCACGTTATTGACATTGTCAGGCACGGAAAATGCACGATGCAGACCACGATGTGCTTGCTGATATGCGCCATCCAAAGCTACTACAAATGCACGATGCAGAGATAGAGCTTCCGATGTGCTTGCTGATATGCGCCATCCAAAATGTAGTAGCTTCAGAGAACATTCAGACACCATTATTAAAAAAAAATCAGGGATTTCTAGCAGCATGCAGTTGTAAGACTGTAAGAACAACTAGTAGCGTTGCTCCAATGAACAAAATATTCACACAGAGTTCAGAGTTGTTCTCGATGCACATAGCTCTTGCTTGTTGCTTCTGTGCAAGGCTGCAAGTAAGGTGCTGTACTCCAAACTATGAAGTCAGCTATGTTCAGATGTTGGTTTTAGAGTTAAGCTGATCAAAAGTTGCATCGTGACATGACGCAGAGTTCTTTCAGAGTCGATGATGCAAGAGGACTGGATCCAAGTCTATTGACCGGCGAATGCAATTAAATTGCGGTGTACTGGAGGCGCGCTAAGACGGCGTCCGCGAGCGCGGCGGCGCCGGGGACGGACGCGAGGGCGAGGAGGAGGCTGGAGAGGCGCAGCGGGGAGGCCGGCCGCCGGGCGCGGGGTGGCCCGAGGTGAGGAGAGCGTGGCACTGCAGCGCGTGGGAGAGAAGCGTCGGCAGGGCATCGTTGGGGGCGAGGAGGCCGCATCGCTCAGGCCCGTGGGATTCTTTTGTGGGCTAGCTATTGATGGGCCTTAACGAGCCCAATTCCACAGCGGTTTGGGTAGCATCGATGCCTGGTACTACCAAAGAGCAAGCGGCGTGCCCTGCGCGATGCTCGTTTAGTCCCACCTCGCCGGCTTTGGGTGAGCGGAGCCAGCGGAACGCTATAAAAGAAGACCTGCCCAACGTAGCAACTCATACCTTTCTCGGCCTTTTGGCTAAGATCAAGTGTAGTATCTGTTCTTATCAGTTTAATATCTGATATGTGGGCCATGTGTCCACTTTGATATTAAATTAATTTTTTATGGGGGAGGGCCTACAACAGTAGCTTGCTACTGGGGTCCTCACGTGTCGCTCGGGCGTTGCACTACTGTCCGAGCCTGGCGCACCCCTACCAAATCTAATTCAAGTTCAGCAGTGGGCCTTGGCCTGGAGGTCCAACGCAGATTTGCATGAGCTCTAATTTCAGAACAAATTGCTATGATTTGTCTTCGCTTGTCTGACAACGTTCCAAGCCATAAAATAGACTATTGTAGATTTCTCTCCTACCTACGGAGGACAAGAAATTCGTAAAGCTTGGCCCAGATTCTTTTGGGTACCCAAGCCAAATTGACAATTTCTTTTGTATAATCTCTGAGGCCTGTTTGGCTTTGTTGTGTTCTTGATTTGCCTCGGTGAGTACCTTTTACAAAATTTGAGCGGGTTTGGAGTTTTTTTTGCCTTGTGCTTTGTATGGTTCAGATTTCCTATGTTGGTTGGGGGAGATAAATTCAAGTCCCATTTGACTGAGTCACCAAAAAAAATCCATTTGACTGTCACCACAAAAAAAAAACCCCATTTGACTCCCCAAGGGACCTCTCACCTCCCCCACCTCAACACTAAACCCTGTTAGTTTGAGATGGTCAGATGAAATGCTCTGCGTTTATAGTTACATTAGCTTTATGTGGCACTAAACCCTGCTATGGTCAGATGAAATGCTCTGCGTTTATAGTTACATTAGCTTTACGTGGCACTCTGTTGCATTTGAGTTACATTGAGCTTGATCGGTTATAGACTATGAGCTTATCTGGCACTCCGGTGCACTTGGGCCACTTGCATTTGTGTTAGCGTGCAGAGACCTGCTGGATTCTGGATCAGATTTAGCAGTAGACCACTGCATGCAGTAGATCATCACAAGCTTGAGGAGACACCGTCAAATCGTCCTAGTGCTGCAACCCACCCTGATAGAATGAGAACACTTGATTTACGAGAAACCTCACAACACACAATACAAAGAAACCGGGGCGGATGACAATCAGAAAATTTAGAATAGATACTTCTTTTATTAATCTAATAAAGTTCTCATGAAACCATGCCTTATTCCACTGGCAACAGTCAACAATACAAGATGAAACACTTCACGGATACCATGTTAATTACAGTGCATACAAGAGCGGGGATCTCCAGCAGCCTGTTACGCCCGAATCCTTGACCTCCTCAGATCCATATATCAGAGGTGCAGTCCCCACCAGGATATCTCATCTCATGGGCCAGGGCAGGACCATCAGGCTCGGTGCCAAAATCTACAAAGAAGTTGGGGTTGATAGCCAGCCCTCCTTTCTCGGTGTCAACATCGATCTGCAACATGTGGGAGCCCTTCTTGATAAAATCATCACCGAAGAATTGCTCATCCCATCGGCTGAAAAGTGAGTTGGTTACGTATATCCTCTTGCCATCCAAGCTCAGCTGAATCATCTGTGGTCCACCTCTAAGTCGATGACCCTGATTATAATGAAACACTGAATCAGAGTAATCAATATGGTTCATTAGGATTGCAGGAGTGCCGTATTCTAGCGTGATAATGCAAAAAACTGTTTGTAGAAAACTAGATATGGATGTGGCGTAGTTTGGTATTTGGTAACTCCACAATGAACTACCAGTAACCACTGCTGTAATAATTATAAAGATCTTCTCGTTTCAGAAGGTTTCTAGTTGGGAGATTACCTTGACTTGAGGCACATCATACTGTTCTTCTTGACCATCATCAGTAACATAGACGACATCACTGCCCTTTTTAAGTTCTTGATCAACATTACTGCTCTTTTGAAGAAGACCACCAACCCATACTTGTCCAGCCAAGAAAGGCTTTGCAGGATCCTCAATGTTGTACTGCCTGATATCACCATGAAGCCAATTTACCAGGTAGAGATAACGGTCGTCAAGAGAGATAACGAAATCAGTGATCAATCCTGGCATTTCTGGCAAAATCCAATTGCGGACCTTCAATGGTTTCACAGAGATAGCAACCTACAAGCACAGTCATAGGAATGCAAGCAAGTTGGAAAATCAAGTCCATTAGGTGGGAAAGAACTTATCATGTAGCATGAACAAACCTCATGGCTCCATGATCCATCCGCGGTCTTGAAAAATCTCACCATGTTGCTTGTCAAAGCACAGCCAACATAGCCAGTGTCCTTTGATGGATCATGTAAAAACCTCACCTGCAGGTGAAACAAACAAACAGAGAAGCGTTACAACAGGCTCTGAAAGTACCGTACTATTCTGGTAGCAATTACAGTGAAACAAAGACAGCTCAAAAGTACAAATATAGACTAATGCAAAATTAATCTGGCAGCAGTTTCTACATTTTCAATAATATATTACCTCAAGGGGAAGAAGTCCACTGTCACCTAGATCAAGTGTCTGCTTGAGCTCACCACCAGGCCAGTCGTACACATGCAGGTGCCTTCCGTACAGGCCATCCTGGACATGTTGAAGATTGAAACCTGTCCTGAACGCTGCAGGGGCTCCCCAAGATGAACTGATCATCGTCTTGTGGCGAGGCTGGTACCAGAAGTCATATCCAAACAATGGACTATGACCTGGCTTTTCCCAACTGCATGTAGCAAAGTGCAAAGACTTAATAATTAATCAAGACACAGAGATCAGTATAATGAATCTGTCTGTTTTTCACATGTCAAGCAATTTGCCATACATCTGCAGCTATTTCAGAGCACATTACTGGACTTACACCCATTATACAAGTCTTGATCGTGTGCTCTTAATCTTATGTTACTGCCAATGTGGCAAGCTGTATAGCAGCATGATGTAGTTCTAGGATAATATAGGCTATATGCTCTGTAATTGGCCATAGTTACATGCTGCACTCCAATATCAATGGGCCTAAACCGTGAGAAGAACTTACCGGCCTTTGACATTAAACTCCGAATCCAACAGCAGGAAGCCATTGCCAGCTGCATTCCCTTCCTTGTCCCCAAGGCAAGAAATCATAATGTCGCCAGATGCAAGGCAGTGAGACGTGTGAGGAAACCCAAGCCCAGTCTTCTCAGCAATGTCCTCGGACTCAACCACCTTATGCAAGGATGGCGCCCTCGGGTCTGTCGCCGTGTCCACGACGTACACACGACCTGACCTGCAAATAACCATCGAAGTCACACCACAGATTCTCACTTTCTCAATCAATCGATTCATTCATCTGACCATCTCCTCTTATTTGATACTCACAGCAACGAAGGCAGGATCAGGAAGCGGCGCTTGGCTGATGGATCACCGTGGCAGGAGCTGCAGGAGTTCCAGCCAGAGTGATGCAGCTCATCGCCGATGTGGGTGGCTGGGAGCCTGTGGATCACCTGGGAGTATGTAGGAGAGTCGGGATCCAAATCCACCGTCGCAAGGTAATCCGGCTTGTTAATACCAGTACCTGCATACATCATATGTAACCCACATGACTACAAAATCCCCAACAGGGCGAACATCTAATCTCTGCAGTGTTCACATGGTTTGGGGGTTCCCCGAAGTAGAAACCATGTGAACCCCTGTCATGAACAGAAAATGTTTTGGGGGCAGGTAGTGTTCATACACACTAAGTTTGCAAACTAACTGAACCCAAGCATAGTCTTTTTTTTTGTTTTTGACAGACCAAAGCACATAGTCTTAAACAAACTATGAAAACAGAAAGTATCATTCCCTATTCTCAATCGAGCTCCAAAAGAATTGGGGGAACTAAGCTAGTAGAAGAATCCTTGTCCTTTTCAGGCTAAATTATCTATACAAAAGGGTCCCTTTCCATGCTACTCGTAACACCCCCGGCCAGCTGTCCTGTGCTAAATAAATTTTGCGAATTAAATTACTCGCCGATGAACTCCTGAGCCCTGACTAATCCATCCTCCAAGATCTACGCGTACAGTATGTCCCATGTACCCGTGCGTGCAGGATCCTCCTGCAGTCCTATCCTAAACTACGCATGTCGCATGCCAGAGGCAGAGAAAGCACGCACCGTTGTAGACGCAGGTGACGTAGACGAGCTTCTCCCTGGGCCCCTTCTCCATGGCCTCCAGCGGCGTGGCGTACCCGGGTCCCTTGGCGGCGTGGCAGCACGCCCCTCCGTCGGTCGCCGCCGCCACCGCTGCTCCGGCCATCTTTCTCTGCCTGACACACCCCGGTGCTGTGCTCTCAGGTCGCGCGCCGCCGACACCTGCCGCGCTGCGGGGTCAGGTCTCGTATCGCCGCCCGCTGGGCCGGAGGGAAGGGAGGGGAAGAAAAATGGGGAGGAGATGGATGGAGAAGCAAAGCTGCTCACTCACTCACTCACCCGACCGCGGACCACCCGCGTCGTCGGACCAAGAGGAGAGGAGGGAGGAGACGGCTAACGGCTTGGTGTGGTGCGGCTGCAGTTTCTGGCGAGGCGAGCAGGCAGGCAGGCCTAATTATAGCGTCCCCGGCTGGGGCGTGGAGGCACGGCGTCCGTTGATCCCGCGCCGCGATTCGTGCGGAGGAGGACAGGGGAGGCGTGCGTGAACCTGGGCCCCACGGCGTGCCGGGAGCGAGGTGTCGTCGTATCTGGACGATAATGCGGGCGCGGTGGGTTCCAGCCATCCAGCGTGGCCCCACCCGCCGCGGGAGGACCGGCACCGGCCGGAGGACGCACGGGGAAACGGAGAGCGACGGCGGCGAGAAGCCGAGAAAGACACGGCCGGTAATTCCGCCGCGCGACGCCGGCCGCGATCTCGTAGTCGCGTGCGTGCACGGCCATTATTCCCGATCCCAACCCGACTCGTAGTACGTCTCAAAAAAAAACCCGACTCGTAGTAGCTCACTTTGCTACGGCCGTCGCTTTGCTTGATCCACCGGTCCGCATCCACGTCAGACGCGCGCGTGCTTGGAGGTGGTGGAGGCTGGGACCGTCGGCATCGTAAACACCCTCCTCCGCTTTTCCGCTGTCCTGGAATGGGCTTCGGTTCGGTAGCGTCACAACTGACGACATCTGCACTTGGATGCTTGCTTCCTGACTCATGATTGATGATTGTTGTAATGTTGTTGCCGCCGTGAAGTGAAGCGCTGTCCAAGCGCGAGCCCTCTTCCAAGGCTGCGGAGCTGCCTTTCCGATTTGTTTATTATTCTAGTAACATTGAAATGTATAGAAAAACGTTATTTGTATCAAACTTTTCTATCTTAATTGTAAAAAAGATGTTAGTAAAATGCAAAGCGCTGTCGCTGTGAAGTTGCATGGGTTCCGATCGATGTCGGACGCAGTGAGTGAGCTGCACGCGCTGCACTTGGGTGGTTGGGCCGGCCGGCTGGCTACAGTGGAATGAATACTAGCAGCATGCATTGATGATGCTGATGCATCTCCGTGCATGGCCACCGCGCCAGCAGATTCCACGTGCGCGCATCAGCATCGGAAATTGCCTGACCGGTTGACTTTGGCAGGTGGTTGCACTTGCACAGGCTCAGGTTGTTCTTCTCATCTCCCACTTCCCAGGCGAGGGTACGTGTGCCAGCCGCCAGGTCAAAACTGCTTGTCCACCATCGAATCCCCGTTCTCTCGATCTCGATCTGGATCTCGATCTGCCCTGACTGCATGCTGCGGCTTCAGCTTGTCACAGGCAGCTAGCGTCCGTTTTGTTTGTCAGCGGATGGGAAAACGCTACACGAATCTGACCATATATGCAATGCAAAAACGTATCCTCTTTGGCTGGCTGAAGATAAGCTTAAAAAGAACGCCCCGGAACACGTCAGCCGGCAAAATCGAGCACGAGAGCTGCAGTGATCCGCAGCCTTAGGTTCCGTTCTCCAGAGCAAATCCTGGAGAGAGAGAGACGATATCCTAGTTACGTTACTTCCTTAGCAATGATGGGATCGGAATGCCACCGGATCGATCGACCGATCAGGATTCATCACAGGAGGAAGCTGCCTGCACGCAAGACGCCGGCGGCAGGCAGATCGTGCATCTCGAAGACTTTTGTGACCATATCTCTGCATCGATTTTTTTTGCAGCTGACAAAGCGATATGGTAGGATTAAAATAGTGGTGCAGCTGGGTCTCGCGCCCGCATTATCTTTGATAGCTTAGCCGATCAGGATCTTATCACAGCTCGACAACGAGCTCTCATTGTTGCTGTGTGCTGGAGTATTTTTTTTTATTAGCGTGCAATGCAAGTAGTGCAGCGTGTCAGACAAACAGTTTACGACGTGCGTGCTTCGGGTTGCCATTATCTTGTCACGTACTCTGGCGACCTGATAATATAGGCATGAGTGTGTGGAATCTTTGGATTACATGGAAGATGTATATGATCAACCTTCTTTTCATGTTTGCTAATTTCCAATTGACCCAAGGGAATTCACACCCAAATGGATGATTTCTCAGTGAAATTTCATTATTTAGCTGATGTGTCCCTAATGTTATTAACAAGCACTTGTGAAAGCTCAAGGCTCTAAAAATCAAGATCTTTCTCTGCTACCGTTAGGTTTTTCTTTTGATAAAGGATGAGTTGGAGAAGCGTAACTGGCATGACAATAAAATAGGCACTTTTTTTACTGTTCGATCTAGGCTAGAACCCAAGTAGCTACTGAATTATCTAAACGTCACCATTTGCAGCACATGTTTGTCAACTAGATAGAAATTATTACTCTCTCCATCTCAAATTAAAAGTCATCCCAAAAATCTTGGAGAGTTAAAGTATCTCAAGTTTGACCAAATTTATACGATAATATAATTATATTTATGATGTATTCGTTATCAAATTATATTTTTCATACTATGCTTAATTGATATAATAAATTTCTATAGTTTTCTATATAATTATTGAGTCAAACTTGAGATGCTTTGACTCTCCAATATTCTTGAAATGTCTTATAATTTGGGATGGGGGGAGTAATAATTAGTGATAATATGAAGCCACTAGGCTCTGCTCCTCGCCTCCTTCGCGGATTCACCGCCTATGCTTGCGCCGGTCCTGAACCTCTAGGATTCACGGATGATTTAGAATGAAATTACATTATATATATTACTTTTATGAAGAAATAAACAATTATAAATTTATGCTAGTGGATCACGTGGTATGTTGCTATGGATAACAAAATCTTGTGTGTACGATCATAATTACATGTGTTAGTGAATTTCAGTTACAGTGACAATACATTGTTGAGACAACCAACTTACATATTGAGGTTTAATATTATTATAAGAGATAAAGATATAAATATAGATAGTTCTATCTACTTCATAGACCAGCCAGAGCAATAATTCTAGAGGCCCACTGGTTGGACAGGCCCACTCAGTTCGCTTCCTACGCATCGGCCCGCTTTGCTGGAGTTCGCTTCCTACGCATCGGCCCGCTTTGCTTCCAGCGCGCTGGCCTGTAGGCCACTTGGTTCCCTTCCCACTTAATAAAAATAGCCTGGGCCATCTCGCAAACAGAGAATCGGCCCGTAGTCACGGAAGAAAGAGGGAGGGGGTCGGCAGAAGACGACCGGAAGATTTCCGCCGTTCACCGCCTGCCTTCTCTTCTCCGGTTCCCCGCGCGCTCTCGCTCTCGTGGCGCAACTCGGCGACCGCCGCCGCTCTACGCGCCCAGGTCTATCCTCGTTGGTCTCTTCGCCGGCGACGAGCACACCCCCGGTATGCGCACTTCTTCTGTTCCCTTACTGAGCACCCGAAGTCCCGAACCCTAACTTAATCTATCTGGGTATTTGTATTTGGGTCTGATCTAATTACAAGTTTCTATATGTATTATTATGCCTATTAACTTATATTTTTTTGCTAAAGTTTTTGGCTGTACCATCTGCGTTTGATTTTAGGGCAAAATATTTTTAACCTAAGCTGATGTTGCTAGTTGACTGCCTTGGGTTGCAGATTGTGAGATCAGACGGCAGAAGTTCAGCTAGGAGTGCATTTGTTTACCTGTTGCTTAATCATGGACAACACTCAGAATCAACCACTACCACCTGGTGTTGGAACATGGCCGCAGGCACCTCCCAGTCACCCACCACAATGCCATGCTGATCCGCAGTCGTATCATCCACAATTTGACACTAGACCTGACAATGCTAGTGCCAATAGTAGTGGTAGTGCAGCAAACATTGAGTCAGCTGTCCAAGAGGCTGTTCTTCATGCGCAGGTATTCATATATCTCCCAGATTATGTTTTCAGAGCTGCAGTTATGCGTTTAATTGATCTCTGGTAGTTGTTTATGATAACTAGGACATTGAGACCCAGCAAGTCATACAGAATCAAAGGTGTGTTTTGTCCCATTTCATTCTGTACTAGTTATTAGCAGCTGCTTGATGTTGCTGTTGCATATTTTTCATTCAGATATGCAAACACAACAAGTGAACCTGCAACATATGGGGAGGACTTACTTTCTAACCGCCGTGACCCTAGTGCATTGAAGGTGATTCATCTTGTTCGCGAGTCTTTTTTCTTCTTCATGTGTTTTCTGTATGTATTTCATTAGTTTACTCATTTTTTTCTCTTGGTTTCTTAGGACCACTTACTAAAGATGACAGCTGATCATCGTGCAGAGATGGCAAGCAAAAGGGGGAAGCCACTTCATCCTAACAATGGTCATTGTCTTTCCATGATAATGCTGCATTTACCTATTTCTAGTTAGTTTCTCCATTTTCAGTTGCCCACTTGTAGAGTGTATAAGCAACCATGAACTATGATGATCTTCATTTTGTATCTGTACTTAGTATTAGTCATAGAGATTTGTAATTCGGTCTCATGACTTATGTATATTTCTGCTGACTGTAGTTATTTTAGTTATCATTTTTTTTGTGTGTGTTACACAGTCCGTAGCTATGAAGTTGCTGTTTACTTGCTAGTTTTTTTTAAGTACATAACGGGGTATCTCTTTTCCAAACCTGATGATTGAACATGCTTACAGGCAACTATGAAATTGGCAATGGCTATGGTGTACCAGGAGGTGGTGCTTATTATGCTGCAAACTTGCCAAGTGTTCAAATGAGTATGTCACATCTCTAAAATTCTTGCTGCTTCCAGTATTATAAATAAGGGCTAACTACTGTCATTTTTATTCAGATAAACCTAGAGATGAAACTGATAAAGCAAAATGTGCAAACGATCTCCCTGATTTTTTGAAGCAGAGGTTAAGGGCAAGGGGAATTCTCAAAGATGAGATAGCAAATAAGAACAACACGAGTACACAGACTGTAAGTTACTAATTTCTTTGGAAACTAAAGTGAGAAGGTGGAAACCAAGTACTGGTAGTTGGTAGAACCTTGATCTAGCACCAGCACAATCTTATTATTCAGCAGTAGGCAAGTATCATTACACTGCAGGTGTGTCTGAGCACCTGAGTCAGGTCTTTGGTCTTAGTTCGCAGGTGTAATCTTTGTTTGTTCCCTGGTTCTGTTCTTTACAAACTTCTGTATTTCCATTTTATGGATTAAAATGGGGTTATCCCTGGTTCGAAAAGAAAAAAAAATGACACATGGGCATGGAAAAGATATCATCTAGCATATGAACTAATGAAAACTGTATGGTTGATTAAAGGTGCACTTACCTACATAAATCCAAAAGAGCAGTGGGAAATTTGAGGATACTGAAAAATGTTAGAAAATATGTCTTTTGTATTTCTCATTAGCTTGCACACATGACAAACTTGATGTGCAATTGATATTTTATCCAGCACTTTTTTTGTGTTAATTAGCATGTCATTCATTTCATGCTACCGAATTACAGGTGGATTCTCAAGAAAGCCAGAACAAATCTGCGCAAGAGTTGCCTCCTGGTTGGGTGAGTTTGTGCCCATGTACTTTCTTTCCTTTTTGGTTATTTTTCTGCTTTGTCACGTGATTAGCAGTTGAAGTTTTTAGCCATTAGCCATTATATGTTTTCTTGGCCAGTTCACAATGCACCAGTACAAGGGGTACCATCAACTAATAACAAATTTCTATTTGTTTTCACTGTGGTTTATAGGATAAGAGGATGATAATTAGTACCTTTGACTTTGTCCAATTATAGGATGCGTGCATCCATCCCTTTTTATGGATTTGACTGAGTATACACTGAAATAATTAGATCTACCACATGGCAATGATATTAATAGATTTGTCACAAAACTTACTTCCACTTCATTATCTTTTGTGAGCATATAATTTGAAAAATTAATGTTCATGGTGTGTGTGCTGGAGATTGTTTTCATGTCCAAAAGGATAGGTAACAGAGAAGGGAGGTAGTATAGCTGCACAAGAGCTGGCTATTCTGCACTAAGGCTGACTTGTTTGGATTCAGGTTGAAGCAAAGGACCCGACAACTGGTGCACCTTACTTCTACAATCAAAGCACCGGAGTGAGTCAATGGGATCGCCCTGGCAGTGTTGTGAATTCTATGCAACATCAAGTTTCTCCTTCTCCATCCTTGCCAGAGAACTGGGAGGAGGCAATCGACACAGCAACAGGTAGAAGAGCCAAAAATTCTAGTTTATCTCAGACTTGGCCCATATACATTAGCCCTGAACTTTCAAAGGTTATATTTTCTAAAGAAATGTTCAGACTCCAAATGCAAGGCCAGAAACTGGCCAGACATTAAGCTATATAAATCAAAGCTGAGTTGGACAAGCCATCCTTTAGAACATTTAATAAAATTACATGAGACCTTTTCATAACCTTTTGTTATCTTTTTTAATTGCTTGCTGATAGTGTGCGTGTATGGTATTACCACCCTCAGTCTAATGTGTCATGTGCATTATTTTAGGCCACAAATACTATTATAACACGAAGACACAGACCACACAGTGGGAACCTCCTACTTCTGTGGACACCAGTGTTGCACCTTCAGCTTCCACCAACACTGCAGTTGAGCCAGTCGCTCAAACTGCAGATATTTGGAATTCTCAAATGCAGAGATGTTTGGGCTGTGGCGGATGGGGAGTTGGTCTTGTCCAGCCTTGGGGATATTGCAATCACTGCACAAGGTAATCTGTTTAATCTCACCCATTTAAGTTGATCAAATGTTTTACTCTGAAGCTTGATTTATAATTTATTAATTGTATCTATAGTCACATAAAACTGGGTCGAAAGCATAGACCCTCGACATGGGAATGTTGTCCCTGACTTGGGTACATGAGTTCATAATTAAAAGCAGGGTCTCTTTGACCCCACCATATAAAAACCTCTAGCAAGTAGCATACTATTCGTGACTTCGTTGACCTGGGAACTTTGTGATTATGATTTTATCTATCTCGATTCTCGTATAGATGACATGATTTTGTATACAAGTATACTTTTGCATGGATCTCTGTGATCTAGGGCCTAATTGCTTTTCGGCCACAGGACGCCACACAAGTTGTGGCGAGCCAAAACAGACGCCACAACTGTGGTGGGATTTTATACTGGAGAAAGCTGTGGCTGCTGCAGCTGTGTAACAAACCAAACAGCAGCTTTTGAGGGTGTGGTGTGCTGCACGTTAGTAGTGGCAGACAATGGCTGGGAACTAAACACCCCCCTAACCTACATTCATGATTTTGTCATTGACCGATGTACTGCCAATATGGCACCAGATCTAATCTTGAATGTTGTCTTTATTATGTTATGATTTATGAACGATTGGTAACACCAAATGCAAATGTACAAACGTCAAACATTGAGAAACATAGCTAAACTGTTTGCTGGTAAATACTCATGACAGGGTTCAAAATCTTCCTTTTCAACAGTATCCAACTTACACAAATAATACGATGCATGCCAGTGGTAACAATGCTCCCAAAACTCAGGGGAATGTTTCAGCTAAGGACAGGTATAATAATACTAGCATTTTGGTTCGCTGCATGGCTGTGCTTCTTCCATGTGCTCTATGATCTGCTTTATGTCTGGCCTCAGCTACTTAAGCAGAGAAGTGTTATTTGTTTCCTTCACATGCAGATCAAGCTCAAAACCACCCTTAGGGAAACCAAACAGAAAAGATCACCGCAAAAGAAATCGCCCCGAGGACGATGAGCTTGACCCAATGGACCCAAGTTCTTACTCAGATGCTCCACGTGGTGGCTGGTACATGACATCTCTCTTCCTTCTCATTGATTATCCAGTTGACTTTCACAAGCTTTCATGGTGTTTGGCGTTAATGTATTCTTATTTTAGCTTTGTGCAACCAAGAAAGTATGCATAATAAATTATGTGCCCCTGTATTAATGGCGCTGCACTCTTGTTTTTGCAGGGTTGTTGGTTTGAAGGGTGTTCAACCACGAGCAGCGGATACTACTGCAGCTGTATGTTCTTTGATTTGCAAGATTTATTTTGCATTTGCCTAGTCTGTACTCCCTCCGTCCCTAAATAATTGTCTTTCTCACTTCCTGAGAAACAATTTAGATTATTTTTATATAAAAAACTATTAATATTTATGATATATAATTAATATCATTAGATAGACCTTTTGGTCTAGGGTTTTAATAAATTTATTTGGAGACACAAATGCTACACATATTTTATTTAAATCTAGTCAAAGTTGTGACACGAAAACCAAAAACGACACTTAATAAGGGACGGAGGGAGTATTGGATATTAAGAACTTTGTATCCTGTCATGAAGTTGTATTTTCTCTCTGTAATTCGTATGGATATGTTATGGGGGGACTCAGGATTATGCCGAGGTCACTTAGCCACTAATAATGGAATTTCTATACAAACGTGAAATATAGTATTATTTATCCAGACACCAATTTCTGATTGTTTTATACTCGGAATAACGAGGCCTCATTTTTTTTTCAGGGACCTTTGTTCCAACAAAGACCATACCCCTCACCGGGTGCTGTCTTGAGAAAAAATGCAGAGGTAGCAACCCATGGCAAGAAACGTGGTGGTATGGCTCCGATAACAAAAAGAGGAGATGGCAGCGATGGACTTGGGGAGGCAGATTAGTCTTCTGGTGAACTGAAATGTTGTGCAATCAAAATATCCTTGGTGGTTGTCTCAGGAGCTGCTAAACCATTGTTGCACGCCTGAAGAAAATCAGAAAATGTTTGGCTGCTAGATTTAAAACGAGGAAACTCGCTACAGTTCACAAGGTTTTGCAGCTAGATCAAAGCTATAGTGTACTCTGGGCCTAGAGGCTAGAGCGATGTGAGCTCGTGGCTTCCTGATGACACTTTCACTAAGCTCACCTCAGATTTGCTGGTGACATATGACATTCACTGTGCCCTTGGTGTAAATTTTATATTAACATGTAATTTATAGTTGGCAAGAGAGTGATTTCAATGTAAGTATTCACTTTTGGGGGAGTGATCATTCTAGCGATGCACGTAGCCAGTAAAAGTTTTGAGCAATGTTGATGGAACATGTTGGCTGATGCTTTTTTGTTCTAAGAGAAAAATGTTGTACCATACCTGATAAGTTTAAGCGAACAAAGCGGCTACTCTCTTTGTTCCAAATGAAATTGTAGTTAATTTTATATTGTTCTAAGTTGAACCTTATAAATTTTGAATGTATAAACATTTATAACATCAAACTATATTTATTAGATACTACCTTGTTCTAAAAAGGATACAATTATGGTATGTGTGCTAGTTAAAATGCTTCATGTTTGACCAAGTTTCTGTTGTATCTAAATTTATTTAATAAATTTGGTCAAACTTGAATGGTTTGTAATTTAGGATGGATGGAGTACTTTCTTTAGACTAAATGAGTGTCACACATCAATGTCCTGTGTTAATATTGGTCTTGTTCGTCCGAACTGATTTTCTTTGATCGAATAGTATTTTGTGAGAGAATAAACTGAAACAAGCTGTTATTTCACATCTATTATCTCCCACCTAGTATTGGCCCTGTTCGGCTAAACTGATTTTATTTGTTTAAATAATGTTATGTGAGAGACAACAAACTGATTTTGTCTTTTGTCGCTGAGCCACCACCAATGTTGGTCCTCTCTTCTCTCAAAACCATCTTCTTAAACTTGTCTCATTTCCCCTTTCCTAACCTAGCTTAGAGCCCTAACTTTGGTAAATACTACCTCCCTTTCCTAAAAGAACGTAATTATAAGAACTATGTCAGTCAAGTTAGCTTATGTCTAACCAATTTTTTATTAAATAGTATTAGTATTTATATCTTTAAATAATTTTATTATGTATGTTATATAACTAATTTAATGATATTAATTTCATATTACGAATGTTAATATTTTTTTTATATAAATTTAGTCAAATTTTAAACTATTTTTCTTCTAAAAAGCGAGAATTACATTTTTTTAAAACGGAGGTAGTACATTACACTAATGCTTTTTTTTAAAAAAAATAGGTGGCCGATTAATACGTTATAAAAAAATCAAATAGCATAATGCTGCATTGCTAATATCACTAATAATTTTGACTTTATTGTTGAATGTTTGACTTTTAGTCTTTAAGTGAAAATTTGCACAAATATTCAATAATGCCACGCACTATAGTAATTTTGATGACAAAATCTAGGGATATTTTTCCACTTTGCTTAACTTAATATATAGTAAATACTCCGTAAATATCATCAGTGAGGCTGTGAACATTTAAATCAAACATTCAAACTATTAAATTGTCGGGTACGAAGGTAAGGGGTACCCTAAACCCTTCGATAAACTAACGCTAAAATATAGCAACCATTTTTAAGACAGAGATCAGCCCATTGGTCAAGTCAATAAAGTAAGGCCCATCACTCGAAGGCCCCCTACACCGGCTATGGCAACCAGTCGCGGGCCGGCCCACCTCGACGGAAAGAGACGGACGAGGGGTCGAACGAACGACCCCTCCGTCTCCACTTCGACGCCGAATGACGGACGAGGGTCGAACGAACGACCCCTCGGCCTCCACCTCGACGACAAATGACGGACCGAGGGTCGAACGAACGACCCCCCAGCTCCTACCTCGACACCGGGTGATGGACGAGGGGGCGAACGAACGACCCCTCAGCCTCTACTTCGATCCCTCCGACTCCGCCTCTGCTCCGACCCTACCTCGACGACGAGCGACGGACCAGGGGTCGAACGAACGACCCCCGGATGGGAGGCTCGATCAGCCCAACTGCTTCCGGCATGGGTTAAAGTAAAACCGCCTAACGACATGGGCGCCCGCGTCCGCTGTCAAATCCGCCAACTCCCTGTCGTGTCCCAATCTCCCGTCAACTGTGCGGCTACTGTCACCACGACGCGAGTACGGACTCCAGCAGCACCCCTCGGAAAATGAACAGTGCATCAGTCGACGACGACCTCGGGGACACGGCAGAGCCGCGCAGGGCTCGACCCCCCCTCGACCGAGGGGCTCGACCCTTCCCTCCAAAAACTCCAGTATGGGGCCCGTCCCATCCGCCCCGTCTCGCTTCGGCCGTGGGATTCACGCCCGTCTGTGGAAGCTGTGCCGCGACGTGCCGCGGCGACTTCCACTGCCACCACGACCCGGGGCGCCAAAAGGACGGGAAAGCCATGCCGGCACAGTGCTCAACGTCCCTTCGTCAGCACTATGCCACGGACACGCCGCCCATACTACGACAGTTAGGATCCTGTACCCTCGGACCTCCCCTTGGTCTATAAAAGGGGACGCCGAGGTAGAAAGAGGGATCTTCGATATCTGGACTCTGGAGAGACTGTTCTCGGACTCCACTCTTCGGACGACTCCGTACTCATACCACACACCGCCGCTCGATCGACCCCTCGAGCAGCCAACCCGCCTCCTAGGACAACACCGCTAGCCTTAGGCTTTAGATCGCTCTGAGCGATCCCGTGTAACTCAGCTTGTACCCCCCCTGTATGAGCACTTTGGGTGCGACATAATACAAGTCATCCTCCCCCGCTGGACGTAGGGCCTTCTTTGCCCGAACCAGGATAAACCTTGTGTCCATCTTGCATCACATCTGAGAGAGGGAGCACGCGATATACAAATTTACTAGTTGGTGATCTTGACCCCCGGGTCATAACACCGACAGTTGGCGCGTCAGGTAGGGGAAATTGCGTGTCGATCAACTCCGAACTACCCTCTCAGATGGATTCCACTATCCCACCGTTTCCATTCACCACCGTCGTCTGGTTTGGCAGTCTAGGGTTCGTATCCACGGGCCAGGGCCACTTCATAGTTTTTCCCTTCGCTCATGGCCTGGACAGCAGCAGCTCCGGTACGCCGGGGCCAGCGAGGATTAGGCGACGGTTCCTCCGCTTGCGCCTTTGGCCTGCGATCAGGAGGAGGCGCGAGCGGCTCCGACGCGCTCGTCGTCGTGCGGATTCCGAGATGTCGGACGCCGTTTCCCCCCCCCCAGCTGGCGACACAGTCCCTCCTCTCGGGAGTCTGTTTGACCCATGCTTGTGGGACGAGGGCGGGCACCCCTCTGAGCGGGACTTCAGCTCTGCCATATCGCCGTCCCCGGGTGTCCCCGTGGCCTCTCCGACACACTCGACCCCGCCACCACCGTGCGACCCGTTCCCGTACGGGCTCCACAACAGCGCAAGACTCTGCTCTGCCCTCGCAGGTTTGCAGGTACAAACACGTAGCGGGTCTCCAGGGACTCCGTCACGTGCGACGATCAACCCCGTCACCACCTCTTCACCGGGCGAGCCAAGACTACCCTGGGCGTGGGGCACGTTACGGCGGCGCCTGGCGGAGGAACGCAGGGGGTCCTTCCCCCACTTCTACCACGCCGACCCCGATTCGGACTCTCCCGACGAGAGTTACGATTCCACCCGGGAATGCTTCCACCTCGACGAGCAGGCCGATCCCCAGGACGACGTCGACGACACCGCGACCACGGAAGAAGGAGGAGGGGGCAACGTTACCCCAGCATGAGATGCCAACCCCCCGAATCCTGACAGAGCCGATCCACCCCCAGACGTCCAGATCACGCAAGTCCGAGAGCTTCTCAGCAAGCTCGAGTAGGAGCGCCTGCGACTTCAGCAACTCGAGCACACCCTCGAGCGGGATCGAGGGCGCCCACAGGGTGGAGGAGCTCGCGAGCGGGCCCGGGAAGTCCACCGGCAAATCGTCAAGGAGGGGACGAACGAGCCCCGAGTCTTCAACCGCGCCAGCCAGAACGTCGTAGCGGCCGCAATGCTGCTCCGCGACATGCCGGCACCATCGACACCCCAAGCGCGGCGCATCAGGGACGAAATCCAGGGGCTTCTCCAAACTGCGGCCGTGCAGCAGGCGGAGAGCTCGGCCTCGAGGCGTCGAAGGGCCGCCTCCGAGCGACAAGAAGTGCCCCCTCGACAAAATCGAGAGGTATCCGTCCACCAGGACAAAGCGCCCCAGGGCCAAGTCGACCGACGACCAGTTCAAGAACGCCTCGTCGACGATCGACCCCCTCAGGTGAACAATCAACGCCGGTACGGCGACGCCGAGGCTCGAGGCTACAGCGCTCACCGAGGTGGGCGCTACGACAGCAACGAAGACCGATGTCGGTCTCCGGAGCCACCGGGGCCCCGAGTCTTTGGCAGAACCATCCGGCGGAAACCCCCCCCCCCCTGCCCGTCCGTTTCCGTCCACCCACCAGCCTGGTCAAGTATAACGGCAAAACCAAGCCGGAGCTCTGGCTTGCCGACTTCCGGCTGGCGTGTCAGCTAGGAGGAGCCGACAATGATCACGTCATCATTCGGCAACTCCCGTTGTTCCTCTCCGACACCGCTCGCAGATGGCTCAAGGAGCTGCCTCCGGACTTGATCCAAGACTGGCCCGACCTAGTCAGGATCTTCGAGGGCAACTTCAAAGGCACCTACGAGCGGCCGGGCAACCCCTGGGACCTCCGCAGCTGCAAGCAGAAGCCAGGGGAGACCCTCCGCGCCTTCACTCGCCGATTCTCGAGGCAGCGTACCGCACTAACCCACATCTCCGACCACGAGGTCATTACGGCGTTCATCGCCGGAACGACCTGCAAGGAGTTGGTGCGGGAGATGGGGCGAAACACCCCCAAGACCGCCAACGAGCTCATGGACATCATCGCCGACTACGCGGCTGGTGAAGAGGCCATTGGCGCATTCTTCCAGATACCTCCAGAGAAGGGCAAGGGCAAGCCGGATGAGCCCGGGGGCTCGGACAACGAGCCCAAGAAGAACAATGGGCCCAGAAGGAACAACAACAACGGCAACGGCAGCAGGAAGAAGAAGAAGAAGAACCAACCAGGCCGACGCAACGTCGAGCCCGACGTCGAGCTCGACGACGAGCCCGACGACCTTGTCGCTGCGACAGACAAGAAGAAGCCTCGAGGGCCCCCTCCCGACGGGGGCGTCTTCGATAAGATGCTGAAGGAGCCTTGTCCCTATCATATGGGGCCGGCCAACCACCGTCTCGAGAACTGTCGCATGCTTTGAAAGCACTTCATCCCTCCTGGCTTCAGGAGAGACGACGGCAAAGAAGACCCGCCCTGTGACGTCCACGTCAAGGACGATGCCAAAAAAGGAGGCTTCCCCGAAATCCACGACTACTACATGATCTACGGGGGACCCTCGACTCGACTCACCACGCGCCAGCGCAAGAGGGAGCGTCGAGAGGTTTTCTCCGTTCGAGCCCAGGCTCCTTGGTACCTCGACTGGTCACACACGCCGATCACCTTCGACCAGGACGACCACCCTGAGCACATCCCCAACGCTGGGGTCTACCCGCTTGTCGTCAATCCGATCATCCTCAACACCCGCCTCACAAAGGTACTCATGGATGGGGGGAGCAGCCTCAACATCATTTATGCCGAGACCCTCGACCTCTTGGGAATCCCGAGGACCATGCTCCTGCCCAGCGCAGGGGGGTTCTATGGGATCGTCCCAGGGAAGAAGGCACTCCCGATCGGCCGCATCAAGCTACCTGTCTGTTTCGGCGTCCCCTCGAACTTCCGAAAGGAAGATCTGATCTACGAAGTGGTTGCATTCCAAGGCACCTACCACGCCATCATCGGTAGACCGGGGTACGCCAAGTTCATGGCAGTCCCGAACTACACCTACCTCAAGCTCAAGATGCCGGGGCCCTCGGGGGTCATCACCGTCGACACTTCCTACGAGCACTCATACGACTGCGACGTCGAGTGCGTGGAAAAAGCCGAAGCTATCGAGGATTCGGCCATCCTCGCGGCCCTCAACGACTTGTCCGGAGAGATCCCCGACACCAAGCGACACGCTGGCAACTTCAAGCCAGCGGAAGACACCAAGACCGTCCCACTCGACCCCGGCCTCGCGGATGGGAAGGTGCTGACGATTAGCGCCACCCTCGAGCCCAAATAGGAAGCAGTGCTCATCGACTTTCTCCGTGCGAATGCCGACGTGTTTGCATGGAGTCCCTCGGATATGCCGGGCATTCCGAGGGAGGTCGCCAAGCACTCCTTGGACATCCGAGCCGGGTCCAAACCGGTGAAGCAGCGCCTGCGCCGCTTCGACGAGGAGAAGCGCAGGATCATCGGAGGGGAGGTCGATAAGCTTTTGAAGGCCGGATTCATCAAGGAAGTACATCATCCCGAGTGGTTAGCAAATCCTGTACTTGTCAAGAAAAACAATAGGAAGGATAGGATGTGTGTAGACTACACTAGTTTAAATAAAGCATGTCCCAAAGTTCCTTTTCCGTTGCCACGTATCGATCAAATAGTAGATTCCACTGCGGGATGCGAAACTCTCTGCTTCCTTGACGCGTATTCTGGCTACCACCAAATAAAGATGAAGGAATCCGATCAGCTCGCGACTTCCTTCATCACCCCCTTTGGCATGTTTTGCTACCTCACCATGCCCTTCGGTTTGCGAAACGCCGGGGCCACCTACCAACGATGCATGCTCCACGTCTTCGGGAAACACATAGGGCCGACCGTCGAGGCCTACGTAGAAGACATCGTGGTCAAGTCCAAGACAGTCGGAAACCTGGTCGGAGACCTCGAGATCACGTTTGGGTGCCTCCGGGCAAATCGCATAAAACTAAACCCTGAGAAGTGTGTCTTTGGGTTCCCTCGAGGCATGCTCTTGGGATACATAGTTTCCCAGTGCGGGATCGAGGCCAATCCTGAGAAGGTAACCACAATCACGAGGATGGGCCCGATCAACGAACTCAAGAGCGTGCAAAGGGTCACGGGGTGCCTCGCCGCCCTCAGCCGGTTCATCTCGAGGCTC
Organism: Microstegium vimineum; assembly: GCA_022036555.1. Lineage (NCBI taxonomy): Eukaryota > Viridiplantae > Streptophyta > Magnoliopsida > Poales > Poaceae > Microstegium > Microstegium vimineum. Next base: position 24,296,625 of record CM039137.1, read on the forward strand.
GGAGAGAAGGCCCTACCCCTTTACCGCCTCCTGAAGAAGACGGAACACTTCGCGTGGACCGCCGAAGCCGAAGAATCACTCTCAAAGCTCAAGACCTTGCTCACCTCGCCCCCGCTCTTGGTACCCCCGAGTCCGGCCGAGCCCCTCTTGCTCTACGTCGCAGCAACCACCCAGGTAGTCAGCGCGGTCGTAGTAGTCGAGAGGGAGGAGGAGGGACACGCCCTGCCGGTTCAGAGGCCTGTCTACTTCGTGAGCGAGGTGCTTTCCGAGACCAAAACGAGATATCCTCACATCCAGAAGCTGTTGTACGCCATCGTCCTGACTCGGCGTAAGCTCCAGCACTATTTCCTGGGCCACCCGGTCACTGTGGTCTCATCTTTCCCCCTCGGAGAGATAATCCAGAACCGGGAGGCGTCTGGAAGGATCGCCAAGTGGTCGGCCGAGCTCATGGGGGAGACTCTTTCCTACGCCCCTCGAAAGGCCATCAAATCTCAGGTACTGGCAGATTTCGTTGCAGAATGGACCGACACCCAACTACCCCCAGCGCAGGTTCAGAACGAGCTCTGGACCATGTACTTCGACGGATCGTTGATGAAGACGGGGGCAGGTGCCGGATTGCTGTTCATATCACCCTCAAGGGTTCACATGCGCTACGTCATCCGGCTCCACTTCCCCGCCTCCAACAACGTCGCCAAATACGAGGCCCTCGTCAGCGGCCTGCGCATCGCCATCGAGCTCAGAGTTCGACGCCTCGACGTGCGAGGGGACTCTCAGTTGGTGATCGACCAAGTAATGAAAGATTCGAGCTGCCACGACCCCAAGATGGAAGCCTACTGCAAGGAGGTCCGAAAACTCGAGGACAAATTCTACGGCCTCGAACTCAACCACGTCACCCGTCGGTACAACGAAGCTGCCGACGAGCTGGCCAAAATCGCGTCTACTCAAGGTACGGTCCCTCTCGACATCTTCTCGAGGGATCTTCACAAACCGTCCGTCGACCTGGACTCGGAGGTTCCCGCCCTCGAGCAAGGGGTCGACCCACCCCCTCGACCGATCCCCCCTCGAGCGGGGAAGAGGTCATGGAGATCGACGAGGCTACCCCTGCGCCAACCCCTCCAACGGATTGGCGCGCACCCTACCTCGAGTACCTGACACGGGACGAACTCCCAGAGGACCGCACGGAGGCCCGTCGTGTAGCCCGACGCGCCAAAACCTACGTCTTGTACGGGGACGGCCACGAGCTATATCGACGTAGCCCGTCCGGTGTACTCCAACGCTGCCTCACCCTCGAGGAGGGGAGGGCATTGCTGAAGGATCTACACTCGGGGGCTTGTGGCCACCACGCGGCGCCGAGAACGCTGGTAGGAAGTGCCTTTCGACAAGGCTTCTACTGGCCGACGGCCGTCACCGACGCCAGCAAACTCGTTCGATCTTGCAAGGGATGCCAATTCTACGCCAAGCAGACCCACCTACCCGCCCAAGCTCTTCAGATGATACCCATAACCTGGCCGTTCGCAGTATGGGGGCTCGACATGGTCGACCCCCTGAAAAGAACCAAGGGTGGCCACACCCACCTCCTCGTGGCTACAGACAAGTTCTCGAAGAAGATCGAGGCTCGACCCATCGCCAACATCCAGTCTCGACAGGCCGTGATATTCTTCACCGACATCATCCACCGCTTCGGGGTCCCCAACGTCATCATCACCGACAACGGCACGCAGTTCACCGGCCAAAAGTTCCTGGACTTCTGTGACCATCACCACATCAGGGTGAATTGGTCCGCGGTCGCCCACCCTCGAACTAACGGTCAGGTCGAGCATGCCAATGGTATGGTCTTGCAGGGCCTCAAGCCAAGGATCTTCGATCGGCTGAACAGACATGGCAGGAGATGGGTCGACGAGCTGCCCGCTGTGCTATGGAGTCTCCGAACGACACCAAGTCGAGCCACGGGGTTCTCTCCGTTCTTCTTGGTCTATGGGTCCGTGGCCGTCCTCCCCACTGACCTCGAGTACGGGTCCCCTCGACTGAAAGCCTACAACGAGCAAGCCAACACAGTAGCCCAAGAGGACTCCTTCGACCAGCTCGAGGAAGCCCGTGACGTGGCCCTCTTCAAGTCGGCAAAGTACCAGCAGACGCTGCGGCGCTACCACGACAAAAAACGTGCACAAAAGGGACCTCGACGTCGGCGACCTCGTTATGCGCCGTCGACAAAGCAACAAGGGGCGTCACAAGTTGACGCCACCTTGGGAGGGACCCTTCATCGTGGCAGAGGTGCTAAAACCCGGCACTTACAAGCTGAAGAACGAGAAGGGCGAGATCTTCACCAACGCTTGGAACATCGAACAGCTACGTCGCTTCTATCCCTAAGGCCTCAGGGCCTTGTACATTTTCGCATTTATGTACAAATCCTCGAATGAACAAGAAAATCCGCGATCCGAGCGCTTTCATTTTCATTCATAACTCGGGGTAGATTATCTACCCCTCGACGCCTCTCTTTCTTCTGCCCCTCGAAGCACGCTTAGCGCAGGATAGGACACATGCTCAAACTCCCTAAGGGTTGTGGGTGTCGTCGAGCCAGGAGCTCTCCTACGCCCCCGGGCTAAGATACTCCCGCTCGCTCCCCCCCTCGAGGGTCTCGGGCGTGCGTCCAACAACTGCGCCAAAAAGTGGAGAGCCAAGGACGGTGGAAGAAAGGGTGGCTCGAGAGATCACCACCCGCGGTCAAAAAGGTAGACCCGACCCTGCTCCCGTAGAGTCGAGCCTCCCTCGGGGCTAACAGGGGGGGCACCCCCCTCCTAAGTTCCCGAAAAACTCGAACGTTTTTTCGAAACTCGGCTTTCCCTCTCAATCTTTCCCTCGAGCACGCTTCGCGACTAAGTAAAGGCGCCTCGAACTCCCTAAGGGTCGAGGGTGTCATCGAGCCAGGGACTCACCTACGCCCCAGGGCTACGGTATCCCCGCTCGCTCCCCCCCTTCCAGAGATACGAGCGTGCGTCGAACACTTAAGTCCACAAGCGTTGACTCAGGCAAAGAAAAGCAGGGAGAGCTCGAGAAACGAAAATAACAATGTGCATCTCGATCAAAATGCATTAGATATAAGAAGCCCTCGGGGGCTCGACATTGTATCGTTACAAAAGTCTAACTGTTACATGGACCTTCCTGTCCAGATATGGCTCGCAGGCCTGGGACTACTCATCGAGGGGGTCACCGTCCTCAAGAAGCAATGCAGGAAGTTGGGCATCACGCGTTGGCCACATCGGAAGGTGAAGAGTCTGCAAAAGCTCATCGACAGCATCCGAGGGCTACTCGGCGCCACCTCCGTCCGCCGAGGGGATCACCTCGGGCTCGAAGAGCTTTGCCAGCTCGCCTCCGGGCACCTCCGCAAGATCCATCAACTTCTGGCACCTCGCGTCGTTCTCTTCATCGGTCAGCCTCGGGTCGGTGGCAAACCCGTTGGCGATGACGTTGAGGTCATAATTGTAGACCGAGTTGATGACCGCGAGGGCCCGCTTCACGCCCACAAGCAGGGCAGCACGGACGTGCTCCGTCACCTCCTGCGTCATGGAGTAGAAGCGGCGTAGCAAGGAGTCCCCTCGAGCATCGCCCTCGACCTCCGGCTCCGGCTCGACTGAGAGGTCGTCGCAGAAGGTGTTGATGACGCCCGCGAGCCTCGCGTTAAGGTTCGCCTCAGTCCCGAGGAGGCCCTGAAGACTGTTCAGGTCCTCGTGGGCTCGGGCCTTGTCCGTAGCAAGCTCTGCCAAAACAAGCACGCAACCCGGTCAAAACCCAAAAGAGCAGGAAGAGGGTCGAGGCAGGGCAGATTCAGCGACACTCTCGAGACACTTACCTTGGGCATGCGCCTCCAGAGTGGCGTAGCTCCGCTCGGTCTCCTTGAGCTGGCTGCGGACGTCGATAAGCTCGGAGGCCTGACCACCGACCTTAGCCTCGAGGCTCTCGATGGTCTTGCCTGCGTCATCGAGGGCTCTCTTCTGGTTCATCGCCACCACGCCTAGGGAAACCGCGCGGGTCCGAGCCTTCTCCTCCGCCACGGCCAGCGTGTCGCGCTCGCGGGAGACGGCGTCGAGGTCGCCCCGGAGCCCCCGGATGCCCTCCGTCGCCTGGGCCAGCTCCTCCTTCAGCCGAGCGGCCTCTTCCTCGGCCTTGCGCTTGGCCTCGAGGGCAGCGTCCCGCTCATGTCCGACCCTGATGGTCGACTGAAGGGCGTCGTCGAGCCTCGACTGCGCCGTCTCCTGGGCGGCCCGGGCTGCCTTCTGCACGGCCTCCACCCTGGCCCTCGCGTGGGCGACCTTCGACTCGGCATCCTCTCGAGCGGCTGCCGCCTCGGCTCTCGTCTGTGCGACCTCGGCCTCCGCCTTCTCCAGCGAGGCGCGAAGGGCCGGGAGTTGCTCATGCGATCGGAGGATGAACTGGGACTTGTTGTACGACCTCGCCCTCAGCTCCTGACGAGGGTAAAAAGGAAGATCATTAGAAAGGAACAATCAGGCAACCAAAGCAAAATCCAAGGGAAGACGAAACCCACCTCTATACCCCGATGTATGTCCACGGCGGCAACCTCCGCGGCAAGGCACACCGAGTGCTCGAACTAGGCCCGATACTCCTCCAGGTGCTCCCACGTGTGGAGCTCGGCCTGGTCGTTGAGCTCGAGGAGGGTTTGCCCGGGGTCTCGAGGGTCGGCCAGCTCCAGGACCTCCTGCCCCCAGAACGCGCTACGGAGGGCGATCCTCTCTTGGACCCCCCACATGACGCCCTGGCGAGCGTCGGCCGCACCCCCGCGGCGTTCCACCTCCTCCTGCCAAGCGAAGAAGGGAGAAGATCCCTCCAGCTGACCTCTCCCGGCCTCGGGGCCGCCCCACGAAGAGGTCGACGGGCCCGCCAAGCCATCCCCACCGGGCAGAGGAAGTCCCGGCCAAAGGAACGGCCCTGCACGGTGAAAGACATGAAGTAATCAATACCTGACACCACATATCCACTATGGCTCGAAAAAGTCGGAACGCGCCTCACCTCGAGACGACGACCCCCAGCCTCGAGGCGGTGTCGTGCCACCTCCGGTTCCGCACGAGGGGCTACGACGGCGGTCGTCTCCGCCGAGCCCACCAGCTCGGCCACCATCTCGGCCACCTCCTCGGCGCTGGGCTCCATCAGCATCCCGCCCTTCTCCGGCGCGGGTGTCGCCTCGGGCCGCTCGACCCGACCCCCCTTCCTCGACCTTCGATGTCGGCGAAGGGCCCCCAGACGCGGCAGCGGCCGTGCCCTCGCGCTCGAGTCGCAGTCGTGCTTCCAATGAAGCGAGGCTCTTGGGCCACCGCCCCGGCGTTGGGTGAGCCGGGGCCTCCCGCTCGTTCGCAGTGGCTTGGGGCCCGACCACCTCCATCTCGGTAGCTGCTTGGGGCCCCACCTCCTCGGTCGCGACCACCGTCGACACAGGACCCGCGCCTTCCGAGGCGCCGGGTGTGACTCCCTCCGATGGCTGCGCAGGCGCGGCGACTCCCGTCACTTCGGCGGCCCTCGCCGGCGGGGTGGGCAGACCCGCCTCCTCTGCCACTTGGGCCGGCGTTGAGGCGCCCTGCGCCGCCCCTCGCTCCATCGCCTCCCGGGCCTTGGCTGCCCACGCCGCCTCGGGGGTAAGCGTCGAAGGGGGCGGGGCAGCGCGGCCAGCCTCGACGGCAGACTCGACCGCAGCCCCCACCTTCAGCTTCTTGGCAGGGGCGAGGGACGCGTCCTCCAGCTGGCGGTTCGACCTGAAAAGGAAACCCGTGCACGACAATAAGCACGGGTCGTTAGCAACAAAAAGAAAAATACGAACAACACCCTCGATCAACCGAAAGGCAACTTACCCCTTCGGGGCCAGGCGTTTCTGGCCGACGGCCTTCGGGCTGGTCGAGGACCTGAACACAACCCGCCCTCGACACCGTCTCCTGGGCAGGGGCAGACGACGCTCCCGCCGTCCCCCTGCTGGTTTCCTCTCGCGTCGACGGGCCCGACGCCCGCGCGCTCCACCCGGCAGGCGCCGAGGGCGTGTTCGCTCGACCCCCCGACGGGGATCGCGACGACCGCCCGCGCGTTTGCCGCGACACCTCGCTTTGAGAAGCCACGAGGCGCTCCCCCCATGGCTCGGCTTCGACAGTAGGGGCCGACCTCGACGTCGACCCCTCTCCTCCTCCGGTTCCGACGGCTGCCCTCTGTTCGGGCGCCGCCTATTCATCCTCCTCGCTCCAGTCCACCTCGACATCGCTGTCGCTGTCCTCCTCCTCCTCGTCCTCCTCTTCCGAGGGCGATTCCTCCTCGGGAAGGCCCTCCCGCCTCTGTCGGGCTCGGCGCTGATCCCTCGCCTCCCTCTCCCGGGCCTTCTTGGCCTTGTCCTTGGCCATCTTGTCCTTCTCCGCCTGGAGGCGCCTCGCCTGGGAATCAGCCCGGTCCTCCTTCACCGGCGGGAGCGACTTCCGAAAGGGAACGTTCCCCTAGGGAACGCAAGGCAGTCAGAACGCAAGCAAAAAAGACAGATAAGGCAAACACAAGAGCTCTAACAAAGGGAGAGGACTTTACCAGCTCGAAGTACCCCTCGTCCGGCCTCGTGGGGATCCTGGCGATGTTCTTGGCGTCGAACGAGCCCGCAAAGAAGCAGCGGACGCAGCGGACCACCCTCTCGGGGGGCAGTTCGTCTCCCAGGAGGCGACACCTCGAGAGGTCGACCCCCGGACGCATCTCGTCGAGGCGGAGGGGTCGAGCCATCAGCGGCACGACCCGCCGCTGATGGAATGCCGACGCGACGATCGCCGCCGTGAGTCCCACCTTCTTTAGACGCCCGATCGTGTCCCGTAGGTTGTCGAGGCGGTGCCGCTTCTGCTGCGCGACGCCGTACCTCCAGCGGTCGGGCTGCGCGTCGATCGTCCTCCCAGTGTAGGCGGGGAGCAGGTTGTCGTCGTTCCTAAGGAGAAAAACCACCCGGAGTGCCATCCGGAGTGGCTCGACGTAAGCTTCCCCGGGATCCAGAAATCCGACCGCTTGAGGGTGATACAGCAGCACCCGACCCTGACCATCTTGCGGGTACTCTTGCCGGCCGACGCATGGAAGATGTTTGACTTGAAGAGATGGAGCCATAACTCCCAGTGGGGCTCGATCCCGAGGTAGCCTTCGCATACGGCGGCGAAGACCGCCGCCTGGTAGACGCCGTTGGGGGTGAGGTGTTGAAGCTCCACGCCGTAGTGCTGGAGAATCGCGCGCAGAAAACGGCCGGGTGGGGCGCCTAGTCCCGCCCGGTGGAAAACCTCAAAGCTCACCACGTATCCCTTCGGCGGGTTGGGCTCGGCATGGTCCAGCGACGGCAACAACCACTCCGGTCGCTCGGTCGAGGTGGCAGGCCGGAGGAGGCCGCTCTCCACCAAACCCCTCAGGCGCGAGGCGGTCATCGAAGACGCGAGCCAGTCATCGGGACCGACGAGGCTGTACTTGGCCATGGGATCGAGAAGGATGATGCGCTCGGGCTGGGGGGGCGGAAGGTATGTTCCCTATCTCTCTTCTCTTTCTCTCTCTCGCGCGCAGAGTTCCGGCTCGCAGGGCACCTAAGGCAATGGCGGGGAGAAGGAGGCATGGAAGGCGATGGTGAGGAGGCAGGAAAGGCAAGTGCGCGGAAAAAGCACCCGACTCCTCACCTTCGCTATTTATAAGCGGGAGCCCAATGGACGGAACCGGCAACACAGGCAAGAGAATCTCTGCATTTAATGCACTTGTACTCCCCTTCCTCGTATCCCACCAGGATAAGGCGTTCTGTCCCATCGTCGGGCTCCGCGCCGCACTCCGCCCTGCAACTGCCACTGTTGCGCCGAACGGACATCGCCTAAAAAGGCGCGCGTTATCTTCGGAGGTAAGGAATCTTGAGGCAACGAGAGCTGGCCCTCGAAAGAGGGTTCGACAGCTACCCTCGAGTACCCGAGGGCAGAAATGACCTCGGGTTAGGACTTCGGTCCACCCCAAAATCTCGAGGGGACAAAGGTCGGCTCACGAACGGGCTCGATTGCCCCCCTCGAGTACCCAAGGTCTGAGGAGACCTCGGGTCGTCGACTCCAGTTCACTCCCCAGTCTCGAAGGGACAAAGGCTGACCCTTTCGTGGGGTTCGACGACCTCCCTCGAGAGCTCCAGCCCAATGGGCAAAGGCACAGGTATGTCCCCAAGTTCAATATAATTACCCATTCTTCCCCCTCGGCGTTCCACAAGGCAGAACTCCTCCTCCTGAGGATAGCGTCGGATGACAAACCATCCGTCAAATCTTGAGGGAGCGAAGGCTGACCCTTACATAGGGTTCGACAGCCTCCCTCGAGTACCCGAGGTCAGGAAGGACCCATGGTTAACGGACTCAGGTCCACCCCTAAATCTTGAGGGAGCGAAGGCTGGCTCCACGAACGGAGTTCGACAGCCGCCCTCGAGTATGCGAGTCAGGGATGTCCCGGGGGGGCCAGGCGCGTGCCCCTAGCTCGAGAACGAACTCTCGAGGTCCCCTAGGACATATCCGAGGCATAACCAAGGAATACCTAAGGATCCCTACGCTGGGAGGCATCGAGCCACCAACTCCTATCGAATGGGGTTGACACCTTGGTAATCCATATGGTCATGCTTAGTAAGTCATACGATCTTACTTAAATGAGAACGCCTCCGGGCCACTAGTCGACCCCTATCGAATGGGGCATGAGTTCTCACTCGGATTTTTACCCGTACTGGGCACCATTTCTAATGGACTCATGCCCGAGAACAGCTCACCGAGGACTTCGGGCTCGTCCTAACGAGGATAGCACGATGCTCTTCACCCCACAATCCGAACGCAAGGATCCGTGGGAAGGACACTATGAGATAGTGAAGGCCTAGCCATTCGAGGGCTCGAGGGCCCGACTACGCACGGCACCCCTCGACGAAAGAGGGTCGAAAAACTCGTGACCTGGCAGACAGAGTCGACCTCTCGGGCGGGGCGCTCTGACTCCAGTTATGCTCGAGGGAGCGAAGGCTGGCCCTCGGTAGGGTTCGACAACCGCCCTCGAACACTCCTCTTTTCAGGGAAAGGGACGCTCGCAGCCTGAGAAATGAGATCAACCCCTCGGTAGGGCGCCACGTCTCCAGGTACCCTTAAAAAGACCCCTCGATACAACGTATCATAGCCCCTAGAGGAGTTCCTAATCACTCCTCTGGGGCCTCGGGGGCTACCCCCGCGGGGTGCGCTCCACGGAGAATCGAACCTCTCACTAACCCTGCAGGTCAAGGACAAAACCCCTGGGAGGCTACTGTCGGGTACGAAGGTAAGGGGTACCCTAAACCCTTCGATAAATTAACGCTAAAATATAGCAACCATTTTTAAGACAGGGACCAGCCCACTGGTCAAGTCAATAAAGTAAGGCCCATCACTCGAAGGCCCCCTACACCGGCTATGGCAACCAGTCGCGGGCCGACCCACCTCGACGGAAAGAGACGGACGAGGGGTCGAACGAACGACCCTTCCGTCTCCACCTCGACGCCGAATGACGGACGAGGGGTCGAACGAACGACCCCTCGGCCTCCACCTCGACGACAAATGACGGACCGAGGGTCGAACGAACGACCCCCCGGCTCCTACCTTGACACCGGGTGACGGACGAGGGGGCGAACGAACGACCCCTCAGCCTCTACTTCGATCCCTCCGACTCCGCCTCTGCTCCGACCCTACCTCGACGACGAGCGACGGACCAGGGGTCGAACGAACGACCCCCGGACGGGAGGCTTGATCAGCCCAACTGCTCCCGGCATGAGTTAAAGTAAAACCGCCTAACGACATGGGCGCCCACGTCCGCTGTCAAATCCGCCAACTCCCTGTCGTGTTCCAATCTCCCGTCAACTGTGCGGCTACTGTCACCACGACGCGAGTACGGACTCCAGCAGCACCCCTCGGAAAATGAACAGTGCATCCCTCGACGACGACCTCGGGGACACGGCAGAGCCGCGCAGGGCTCGACCCCCCCCTCGACCGAGGGGCTCGACCCTTCCCTCCAACAACTCCAGTATGGGGCCCGTCCCATCCGCCCCGTCTCGCTTCGGCTGTGGGATTCGCGCCCGTCTGCGGAAGCTGTGCCGCGACGTGCCGCGGCGACTTCCACTGCCACCACGACCCGGGGCGCCAAAAGGACGGGAAGGTCATGCCGACACAGTGCTCAACGTCCCTTCGTCAGCACTATGCCACGGACACGCCGCCCATACTACGACAGTTAGGATCCTGTACCCTCGGACCTCCCCTTGGTCTATAAAAGGGGACGCCGAGGTAGAAAGAGGGATCTTCGATATCTGGACTCTGGAGAGACTGTTCTCGGACTCCACTCTTCGGACGACTCCGTACTCATACCACACACCGCCGCTCGATCGACCCTTCGAGCAGCCAACCCGCCTCCTAGGGCAACACCGCTAGCCTTAGGCTCTAGATCGCTCTGAGCGATCCCGTGTAACTCAGCTTGTACCCCCTGTATGAGCACTTTGAGTGCGAGATAATACAAGTCATCCTCCCCTGCTGGACGTAGGACCTTCTTTGTCCGAACCAGGATAAATCTTGTGTCCATCTTGCATCACATCTGAGAGAAGGAACACGTGATATATAAATTTACTAGTTGGTAGTCTTGACCCCGGGTCATAACACCGACATAAATTATTTTGAAACAGAGTTGAGTACACGGTTTAAATATTTCGTGCAGAATTCTTATCGAGGAGTGAAAGATAAAGAGATGTGCTAACTTCCATGGCAAAACTGAACAAATTTCAGTAAAACGACGGAAAAGAGAAAAAAAAAAAGAAAAGAAAAAAAAGAAGGCCCTCCCGTCCGTCGCTAATCCCGATCCCGATCTCCAAGCAAACCCACCTCCCCGGCTGTCCCCCACTCGCCGATCCAGATCTCCTCCACCTCTCCACTCCCCCACTCCAACCGGACGCCTCCACCGTCGCCGGCGGCGGGTCGAGCCACACGCGCGCGCCGCCGAGGAACCCGGAGCGGGCGCCGGCAATGGAGCAGCTGCGGACGATCGGGCGGGAGCTGGCGATGGGGTCGCAGGGCGGGTGGGGGCAGTCCAAGGAGTTCCTCGACCTCGTCAAGTCCATCGGCGAGGCGCGCTCCAAGGCGGAGGAGGACCGCATCATCGCGCGTGAGCTCGAGCACCTCAAGCGCCGCCTCGCCGACCCCGACGTGCCACGCCGCAAGATGAAGGAGCTCCTCCTCCGCCTCGTCTACGCCGAGATGCTCGGCCACGACGCCTCCTTCGGCCACATCCACGCCGTCAAGATGACCCACGACGAGTCGCTCCCGCTCAAGCGGACCGGCTACCTCGCCGTCGCGCTCTTCCTCGACGAGCGCCACGACCTCGTCATCCTCGTGGTCAACACCATCCAGAAGGACCTCAGGTCGGACAACTACCTCGTCGTCTGCGCAGCGCTCACCGCAGCGTGCCGCCTCATCGGTGAGGAGGCCATCCCCGCCGTGCTGCCCCAGGTCGTTGAGTTGCTCGCGCACCCCAAGGAGGCTGTGAGGAAGAAGGCAGTCATGGCGCTACACCGGTTCTACCAGCGATCCCCGTCCTCTGTCTCCCACCTTGTCTCCAACTTCCGCAAGGTCTGCACTTTTCCCCTCTATTTTTTGGTGCTAAATTCATGTTTTTGTTTATAACTGACCAAAATCGACATTGAATAGCCCATAATGATCAAACATAAGCTACAAAGATACCCTATGTCCAATTCTATTCAAGATGAATGGTAGTACGCATTTACTAATGACCATTTTCACATGCCTTGATGTTTAGTATGTCACTCTAGATATCACAGTTTGCAATTTGGACCAAATATGCAAGGACTTCCAAAGATGTTTTTTTTGCATGTCTATTAAATTCTTGCAAGATAGAATAGCTTTTCTGATTTTAATCTCTGCATGGAGCAGTGAGATTCTTAATATTGTTGTCTCTTGCTGTGCAGAGGCTCCGTGATAATGATCCAGGGGTGATGGGTGCAACTTTATGCCCCCTCTATGACCTGATTTTGGAGGAACCAAATTCGTATAAAGATCTGGTTGTTAGTTTTGTTAACATCCTCAAACAAGTTGCAGAGAGGAGGCTTCCGACTTCCTATGATTATCACCAAATGCCTGCACCATTTATCCAGGTACTCGAACTAAATTAAACATTAAACATTAAACATTATTTATTTATTATTTGGTGTTGCTAGGTTGCCAGTGCAAGTTATGCTTCTTTTATGGGTTTAAGCCTTCAGTTGTCACCATGCCATTTCCCTAAGATTGTTTCTGTCATCTGCAGATAAAACTATTGAAGATACTTGCTGTGCTTGGTAGTGGTGATAAACAAGCAAGTGGGCATATGTACACTGTATTGGGTGATATATTCAGGAAGGGTGACACTGCGAGCAACATTGGCAATGCTATACTGTATGAATGCATATGCTGTATTTCATCCATTTTCCCAAACCCTAAGATGCTAGAGGCTGCAGCTGAAACAACATCAAAATTTCTGAAGGTTTGCACATGAGCTTTATTATGGGAAAAAATAAATGGCATGTTGTGTTCTTTGGAGGCTAACCAACTTTATCATCCCTTCCGATGATTGCAGAGTGATAGTCATAATCTTAAGTACATGGGCATTGATGCTCTTGGCCGGCTAATAAAAATAAATCCAGATATTGCAGAAGAGCACCAGCTGGCTGTCATTGATTGCTTAGAGGTGAGGGATGTGCCATGTGAAGCACTAAAAATGTATGGCAAACATTTATTCTGTGATATGTTACTGCCATCCATAGCGTTCATCCATGTATCGTGTTCCTCAAAGCAAGAGAACAAGATAGCCATTTTATTGTAGGCATGTTCTAGTTTCAGAAATTAACACAAGGAATGCCTTTTTTTTCAGTTTATTATGTCCTACCTTAGTATACATATTTCTTTGTATCAGTGATTTAGCATTTTTTGGTACTGTGTTTTGTCAGTACCATTCTCGATTTCTCACTCACTGTGTAATCTTGTGAATAGGACCCGGATGATACTTTGAAGCGCAAGACCTTTGAGCTTCTTTATAAGATGACAAAGTCAACAAATGTTGAAGTCATTGTTGATAGGATGATTGAGTACATGATCAACATAACTGATCATCATTACAAGACAGAAATTGCATCGCGTTGTGTTGAACTTGCAGAGCAATTTGCGCCTAGTAATCAGTGGTTCATCCAGGTAATTACATGAGTACTGGCCTAAATATTGTCAAGCATCTTTTGTTGCTTCTTGAGAGCTGAACGTTTTCTTCCTTTATTTTCTTACAGACCATGAACAAAGTTTTTGAGCATGCTGGAGATCTTGTCAACATCAGAGTGGCGCACAATTTGATGCGGCTAATTGCTGAAGGCTTTGGAGAGGAGGATGAAGGTGCTGACAGTCAGCTAAGATCATCGGCTGTATGTACTCTCAGCGAAACTTTAATTGTAGCTACTTTCTTAATGTCAGACATGATTACTTTGGATAAATACACCTTCAATTGTAATTTTATCCCCAGTTGGTCAATTTCTCTTGAAATTTCGAAAACAAAAGATTTACCTCGATTTAGTTTGATAAATTCACTGTAGTTGACCAATGACCGTACGGAGATAGGCTGAATTGGGAAACTTATGTAAAACTGGTCCAAAGTGAATAGAAATTTCCAATTTCATGATTCAGTTCATGCTATATGCATGGTTTAACTTTATTCTAGAGTATGCAAACAATATTTTATATAGCCATAATTGACACTCTTTTTTTCCATGTCTTCTCTGTTTGATCTGCCAGTGCCAATAACAGTCTTTTTACTACTAAAGAAAACACTTCTTTTGTGCTTAAACAGGTAGATTCCTATCTCCGCATTGTCGGAGAGCCAAAGCTTCCTTCTTCGTTCCTGCAGGTAGTTATTTTTCTTGTCCTTTCTATTTCAAATTATATTATATTTTTGGGATCTTTTATGTTGATTCATTTTGTGTTCAGATTATATGCTGGGTTTTGGGGGAATATGGAATAGCAGATGGAAAATATTCTGCTTCTTATATTATTGGGAAGTTGTGTGATGTGGCAGAGGCCCACCTCACTGATGACACTGTCAAGGTATGCCTTTTGTAGTGTAGCTCATGTTTCACTGATCACTGACCTTGGCCTCCTTATATCTTGCATGCTCTATGCTGACATATGACAATAGGTTCTAGTTTAGGTACTCTGCCATTCAGTTCTTGGGTTGTTAAAAATCTTGAGTTTGGCTTGATAATCTGAAATTGTCCCTGCAGATTTTTTTCTGGTTAAGCATGTCCACCAGATCTCTTATATTACATCTCCTATAAGTTGTTTGAGGAGAGTATCTAAAAATCAATTTAGGATATACGAGAGTACTGTTATAGAAGATTACCTAAAACTTGTCTCATATATTTCTCTAGGGATACGGGAGGGGGTGTTGTCTCCTTTACTTAGAAGAAAAGGTTCTTCTTTTAGGGGATCTCTTAAAAATTATAGGTATGGGAGATGAGATAGGATATCTGGTGGAGATGCTCCCTTTTTCTGCAATTTGAAGAGTACAGCACATGACACATTGTTGGATACTCTGAGACTTGGTATGGAGTTAAATCTATTGATCAACTATTTAGTGGGACTGGACTTTGGTATCAACAATGCCAAGTTGAAGCTCTATGCCCGATTTAACATATAAGTGGTTCAAAAAAGGATGCAATCTACGTTACACCGATACTTCAGGTAACACGCGTATCGCGTATCCGATACGTATCGGATACGGATACGCCGCGGATACGTATCGGAGGAGTATCCGATTTTTATTATTATTCGGAAATTCGGATACGCGTATCTGAGTTATAGGATACGGCCTGGCCCATTTAGCGGATACGGCCTGGCCCATTTAGAGGCTTTCACGCCTTCACCCACGCGGCCACGCCGAGTCGCCCCGCGCCTGCCTCACTCCCGTCACCCGCGCCGCATCCCTAGCCCACGCCGCGCCGCCGCATCCCCGTGCGGTGACGGCCGCCCCGCTCGGCGCCCTCGCCGGCGACGACCGACGACGACGAGCATCTGCCCCTGCTCGCAGGCGACAAGGTCCTCCTCTGCTCGCCACTTCGCCCAGGCCGCCCGTGGAGTTTCCCCGCTGAAGCGCCGCTCGCCCCCCGCCGTCCGCCGGCCACCGGCGACGAGCATCCGCCTCTGCTCGCCCGGACTGCCCCTGCTCGGCTGCTCGGTGCTCGCCACTTCGCCCTGCTCGGTCCTCTACTCCTCTGCTCGCCACTTCGCCCAGCGGTGAGTTTTCTTCCTCCTTCAGTTCAAAGTTCATCAGCAGATTAGCAGTAGATGTCTCTCAATTCTCTCAATTCAATCTATGCAGTAGATGTCGTCCCTCAACATGAGTGCTGCTAGTGGAAGTGCAAATGCTAGTGTAGGATCTGCAGCCACAGATGCAAGTGCAGTAAACATCAAGGCTCCACTTTGGAATCATGTCAAAATTTTAGAGAAGCCTAAAACTGGGGGAGGAAACACATTTTGGCGCTGCAAGTACTGTCCATTGGAAAAACTGAGTAGCTACTCTAGAATTGAAGCTCATTTTCTGCAGATTAAGGGAAAGGGAATAAGTACTTGTCCTAAAGTTTCATATGAAATGCTTAGTGCAATGAGGAAGGAAATTGAAAGGTGCAAAAATCTGGTGGAAAGATCCAAGTCAAAAACTGTTTCTCTACCTACTGTTCCTTCCTCGGGCAATACTGATGACACTTCCAAGAGGACCAAGAGGGGGCCAGCTTCTGCATTGGAAAAATCTTGGAGATTGGATGACCGTAACCACTTGGATGCTTTAATCAGTAGAGCAATTTATTCAGGAGGGGGTAGCATTCAATTTTTTGAGAAATCCATATCTTCGAGAAGCTTTTAGCTTTGCTTGCAGCCACAACATGCAAGGTTATGTGATGCCTGGTTACAACAGAGTTAGAGAGGGACTTCTGAAGCAAGAAAGGAGGCACATTGAGCGTTTGTTGGAGAGCACAAAGAGCACATGGTCAGAGAAAGGAGTCACAATCTGCACAGATGGTTGGTCAGATCCTCAGAGGCGACCAATCATCAATTTTGTTGCTGTTTCTGACAAGTCACCTATGTTCTTGAGGGCTGATAATTGTGAAGGTGAGATAAAAAGCAAAGAATTCATTGCTGAAAAGTTGAAAGGTATAATTGAAGAAGTAGGTAGAGATAATGTGGTTCAAATCATTACAGACAATGCTGCAAATTGCAAAGGGGCTGGTCTAATAATTGAGGCTGAGTATAAAAACATATTTTGGACACCTTGTGTGGTGCATACCCTCAACCTTGCTTTGAAAAGTATATGTGAACCTAAAATGAGGAATAGGAGCTTGCTGATTGCTTGCTGTTGCCTTTAGGAACTTGCTAGTTGCTTGCTGTTGGCTTTTATTACCTATGTTTGATTTGAGACTACTATATTTGTTTATTTGAGACCTTCATAATCTACTATCCTGTAATAATAGTACACTTAATTGTTATTTGAGACCTTCAGACCTACTGCTAATTTGCATTCTTATCTATTTTATTTTATTTTATTTTTAATATCAAACGTATCCGCGTATCGGGTTGTTTGAGATATTGGCGTATCCGTATCCGTATCCGATACCGATACGCGTATCCGTATCCGTGTAATTTAGGATGCAATTGTAGAATAGTGTTAAGCCAAAGTATCTCAAGTTTGACCAAATTTATAAAAGTACCATTATATTCGTCATGAAATATATTTTCATAATATACCTATTTGAAGTCATGCATGCTGATACTGTTTTCTATAAACTTAGTCATACTTGAGATAGTTTTCTAACCAGACCTAGAATTGCAATTTTGTTTTGGACCAAGGCAGTATATGTTTTTTTCCTACATACAAACATATATTGATGTACCGACCACATTGTACATGATTGAATGTTTTTCCTTCACTTGTGGAAAAGTCATCTAGTGTCTTTATACGAGAGAAGTGGAAACTTTTATAGGGTACTGGCTATTACTGATTATTTTTTTCTGGAAGTTTATCCTCTGTTGTTGATATGTCTTTTTGTATGCCATTATTGACGTGTGTTGTTATTGTTTATTTGATTTTGCTTATTTAAGGCGTATGCAATATCAGCAATTCTGAAGATATTTGCGTTTGAAATCGCTCTTGGAAGGAAGATTGATTTGCTGCCTGAGGTAAATGAACATCTGCGGCTTTCTTTTTGCATAATCTAATTTCGGTAACTATCTGTATCAATTTAATACATCAGCTTTAGCCTGTTTCAAGCCACACTGTTTCATTACATGTGTCTTCACATTCACAGAAAGAGCGTCGTGTTTCTCATGAAATTATAAATAAGGCTAGCTCTGATCTCATGGACATGCATTTTCTTATTCTAGTCTTCTGTTTGGTTCATTGCTTTTCTGCTATTTTTGAACACATGAATTTCAGTTAAAAACGGGTGGTAATATCAAGCATTGTTGGGCGACCAACTATATAAAGCAGTCATGAGTATTCAGCTCTTTATATATTCTCGGATGCTTGCATCGCATATGGTTTTCATGGCAATCTTTACTATTATCATTATATTCGCTGTCAATGAACCATGTTATATTTAATCTATTACATGATTTACCACTAGATGGAATAAAGGAAATTATATATAATTGTATATATATAATGTATGACAGGAATCCTTTTTTTTTTCTGAGACAAGTTTGATAAGAATCACTCTTGTGTATGATGTAAATATAATTCCCATGCCAAGGAGGCCCTACTGATGAAATCATTAATAAACTTTCTTCAGGCACAAAAGTAGAACTTTTAATTGTGGATTTGGTAGCGTTTTTTGTTTCCACTTTAAATATCTATAAATATTCTCTCTTCTTGCAGTGTCAAAATTGGTAGATGAATTGTCAGCTTCACATTCCACAGACTTGCAGCAACGGGCATACGAGCTACAGGCTTTACTAGGCTTGGACAAAAATGCTGTTGAAAGTGTTATGCCTGCAGATGCAAGCTGTGAAGATATTGAGGTAGTGTTATGTCATCCTTCTAAATGAACCTGATTTTTCTACTATCTAGTTTGCTTTCTTCGAGATGTGAATGTTTGGGCATATGTTTTCCTGTTCATTTTACACACATTTCTCACACGCGTGGTACAGACGTACATTTCTAAGTGTGTGACTATAGGCCAGTTTACATTATTTAGGGCACTTAAGGGTCCTTTTGGTTATTGTTGCATTTTCTTTTTTAACTGAGGCTGTTCGGATTTGGGGATATAGCGATTGCCAATTGGGATAGGAGTGGTGTGTTTAATCCTAACTCTACAACTTTTCCCTAGCCCACATTCAAGTTCTCTTATTTTTTCCCAACATCATAGTCCGGTCCTCATATATCCCTATAATCCTCAATCCTTAATTGCAATGTTAAAAGGTTGAGATTTCAAGCGACCAAATGTGGGTAAAATCACTTCTGTGCTCACACACAGCTACTGAGTCTAGGTTACAGGTATAAACATTACAGATTACAGGCCAAATGGGCCATAAGGCCTACATGGGCCACAAAAGGAGAAGACTATATTAGTATATATATGTCTATATACATCAACAATTGTGAGTTTTCATGCATGTGGATCTTCCCTTCTATTTTTTTTTATAAAGAGTAACAATCCTGTAAGTTTATGTTTGTATTGCAGGTCGACAGAAACCTCTCATTTCTAAACAGTTATGTGCAGCAAGCCTTGGAAAATGGTGCCTCTCCTTACATTCCAGAGAGTGAACGCTCTGGTGTTGTAAGTGTTGGCAGTTACAGAAGCCAAGAACAACAGGAAACATCTGCCCATACTCTTAGATTTGAGGCCTATGAGATGCCTAAACCTTCGTTGGCACTAGCAACTTCACAAACAAGCATTTCCACACCAACTACTGACCTGGTTCCAGTTCCAGAGCCAGGCTACTATAAGGAAGACCATCAAACGTCAAGGTCTCAACCACCAGGTGATTCAGTTTCTGGTGAGTTTGGTGTCAAACTTCGCCTCGATGGGGTTCAAAAGAAATGGGGAAAGCCAACATATTCCTCGTCTACACCCTCAAGCTCAACGTCTAGTCAACAAACAGCCAATGGAGCCTCTCATTCTGATGGGGGAGGGTCAAGTTCGCAGCCACGGGAGTCCTCTTATGGTTCTAAGAGACAGCAGGGCACGGAAGTTTCAGCAGAAAAGCAACGGCTGGCTGCTTCACTTTTTGGTTCAGCAGCAGCTAAAGCTGATAGGAAAGCACAAACTTCTAGAAAGTCAGCAAAGGACAGTCCCTCAACTGAGAAAGTAGCTACCACTAATGTGACTGCCCAGCCTGTTAAGGAGCAAGTAATTCCTGCTGCACCACCGCCTGATCTGCTGGATCTGGGTGATGAGCCAGTTTCATCTAGTCCACCATTGGCTGACCCTTTCTCACAGTTAGAGGGTCTTCTTGGACCAGCATCGGCTGCTCCAGTGCTGTCTGGAACCCCAGCTACCAGCACTTCCAAAGCACCAGATCTTATGTCAATCTTCACAGATGATGTACCAACTGGAGTGGCTAGTGGATCCACCGATCCCATTCAAGGCGATGTTAATTCGATGAGCTCCCACAAAGTAGCAACTGCAGTGGCTTCAAAGAAGGGCCCGAGCCTTCAAGATGCCTTGCAAAAGGATGCGACTGCACGGCAAGTAGGTGTGACTCCAACAGGGAACAATCCCAATCTTTTCAAGGACCTTCTAGGCTAAAGAGGACAGTAGGACACACCATATGCCCTGTGTGGCCTCGTTGGGTAAACGGAGTTCATCTCCGACATGGTTCCATCACTATCTCGCTGTTTGATCAGCATAGGAAAAAGGTTACAAGGGCTATATTTGTTTGAGAGCACAGGACACGACCTATATCCTTTCCAATTGGGAGGGGGATGCGCTGTTGAAATTTTGTGGATGGTTGCGGGTATTTTTCCTTTAACCTCTTGTAATTTTGTGCTGAGACTAGTGTACATGTGTTTACATGATGTGTAATTTGTACATGAGACCGTGGTCCAGAAGCGTGTGCCGGCGCTCTTTTTTGTTCAGCTGGGAGGGGCCTGCTCATCTAGTCATCTATGCTTTTAGAGAATTCCATATTATTGATGATTGGTATAAAGTGCAGTAGCTGGGCACTGGGAAATAGAATAATAATAATCGGTGTCATTCTCTGGAACTGGGTGGAATAATAAAAATATATAATGGTAAATGTCACTGTAATGCTCTCCAGAGAGCGTTCAACGTTTAACGCACGCGTCGGGAGCCCACTGGACCGCGTCCACCGCGCGCGCGACGCGCACACACCCAGCCACTCTCGCCTCTCTCCATTTCTCCGTTCGTCTTCTTCTCCCCTTCTTCTCTGCAGCCGGTCCTGCGCGCCCTCCCCTCTTGTCGAGCTCGCCGCGCGTCGCCGCCCGCTCGCGCCTCGCCGAGCTCGACGTGCGCTCGCGCACACCCCTCGTGCTGGCTCCCTCCCTTCCCCTTGCGCCCCCTTTTCTCCTCCATCTCCGACTCAGCAACCTCGAGTTCCGGCGATGGGGCGGCGGCAGTCCTTCGGGTCGGATCCGACCATGGCGGCCGCGGATCCGGCTGGGGCGATGGGGGATCCGGGCGGATCCGCGCCGGTGGGCCTCCCTTCTTTTCCGTTGAGCCGCGCGCCTCCCCTTCCTTCTGCGCCGGAGTTGAGGACGACGGTGGCGGCTACCGGCGAGTCGACGGTGGTAGGTGAGTCTCGGACCCGACCTCTACTTCTTCTTCTCCACACCCTCCTCATGCTCCTTGCGCCTCGTCCTCCTACTCTTTGGGTCTGGATCTGATTTTCCTCCTTGTTTCTTTTTCTCATTTTTTGTGTTTCAATTTCGTTTGCGCTCGTTGTTTCTGGGTGTTTGATATTTTGTTTCAGATGTTTCTTTTTCTTAATGGTTTTTTTGGGTTTTTCCGTAATGTTTCAAATGTTTTGTTCCTCTTGTTTCTTTTTTTTTCTTAGGTTTGTTTCAGATGTAACTTTTCTTTCATAGATTTTGGTGGCCATGTGTATGTTTCTAACTGTATTTTTTGTTTGTTTCAACTGCATTTTAATTTTTGTTTCAGTTATTTTTCTAATTTTGTTTTATTTTTACTATTGTTTCTTTTTCATTTTTCAATTTGTTTTATTTTTTTTTTGCTCTCTGTTTCAATTTCAGATGCTCGGCGGCCATGTTGACGTCGACGGCGGCCGGTCACGATAGGAGCCTCGCCGTGGTTGTGTGCGACGCCGGGGCGTGTCGCGGCCGGGCGCGTTCCCGTGTGTGCGTGCCCCGTGCGGTGTTTGTGCATGTGGCGTGTGTGTCGTGGGGTGTGTCGCGGCCGGGCGCGTTCCCGTGTGCGTGCGTGTCCGTGCGGTGTGTGTCCCACGCGGGGCGGCGTGTGTGTCGTGGGCTGGGCCGCTCGCTCGAACGTCCATTCTATCGTAGAACGTTCGTGCGACAGTGCATCCCTAAATGTAAGGTTGTTTGGTCGACTTGCTGTTTTAGCTGATGAAAAGCGTTGCCGGATCTTTGCAACTTTTAGCTGTTGATGAGAAGCATTGCAATCTTGTTTTTTTCTTTTAGAATCCATTCAAACATTCTGCTTGCAGCGGAGTACGGCCATGGGGTCGCCGGCTGGCACGAAGGAACAGCCGAACAGGTTGCTAGCGCAGTCGAGGGCCTCACTACGACCATGGGCTGACTCCTGGCGGGCCCGGGCGTTGGGGTGCCCTAGCCCTCGCAGGCTCGCACACACCCAGGCCGGCCCGGGAATGCGTCTTCCGTCACAAGAGAAGCAATCGATCCGGATCAGAACTAACACGCACGTATCTGCATCACCCGTGACGTACCTGATCCAGTACACTACTTGTACTCTGTAGTGGTGAGTAGTAGTATATAATGCTAAGCGTGTATTTGTTGTGGTTTCTCCACTTGTCCGCGTGGCTAAAAAACTATAGCCGCCTGGACAGGAACGGGAAGCACAACCCAATTACTGGGCTACCGAAACTTCACTAACGTATAATATAATCAAATTAAAGTCTCGTCAATTATTGTCCATTTGCAATAAATTACTGTACTTTTAGAAGCAGTACGTATAAGCCGGGCTCATAGATTGGCAGCAACCACATCCAGCATGCATCCGGAGATGTACGTACCACGCGAAGGTGAAACTGTGAAAGATTTAGAGTACGTGCCACGCGAAGGTGAAAGATTCGGAGGCCGCTTGGTTGCGAGCCGCGTCTAGC
Organism: Microstegium vimineum; assembly: GCA_022036555.1. Lineage (NCBI taxonomy): Eukaryota > Viridiplantae > Streptophyta > Magnoliopsida > Poales > Poaceae > Microstegium > Microstegium vimineum. The sequence goes on from CM039137.1 coordinate 24,318,989, forward strand.
CACCAAGAGTGTGGCTGCGCCATAGTTCTGTGACAGACTAAATTGACGCCACAAGTGTAGTGTGAATGCAACAAAAAGATCAACTATTTTTTTTTTACCGCCAAAACATTACTACTCAAAAAAAGTTATTAATAACCTTAATTCAAACAAAAATTAAGCCCACGGTCTTTTGTTTGAATCCAAACATAGCCTTAATTCAAGTTAGTATACGGTGACATATTATAATTAAATTTGTATATGTATCGTAGCTCAGCAAATACAAATATGAGCCCACGGTCGCTGGCTGACTGGTCTATATGTGGGCCCAGCAGCTCTCATCATCATCTGTATCCTGCCGCCGGCTATGCTGCTTATTCATCAGCCACGTACTAGTTTAATTGTCCATATCACTAGTAGAGAAATGACTCGTCGATCGCCAAAAACAGCTTTAGTCCCGACTAAAATTACGCCCGGGACTAAAGAGGTCTTTAGCCCCGGTTGGTGTTGGGACTAAAAGTCCCCTCCCAACAGCTATGGTTGTCAGATACTGTCAGGGGGGACTTTTAGTCCCGGTTGGTGTTACCAACAGGGGCTAAAGGCCTACCTACCTTTAGTCCCGGTTTAAGGCACAAACCGAGGCTATTTCTAGGCCTTTAGTCACGACTGGTTCTGTGGACCGGGACTATTTCAAAGACAACACGTTGTTTTCCCCAGAGCAATGGCGGCGGCGGATCTGGCGAGCCCTAGGCGCAACAGGCTCTGGCGAGGGCTCGTGGCGGCGGATAGTGGATGGGCTTGGCGGGCACGTGGATGTGCTCGTTGGGCTTATCCATGGGGTTTTCTTTTTTGTTTGTTTGTTTGTTTTTTATTTGATTTACCGAGGCAACCATTTCAACTATTTCGATAAAGATTGATTTATCGTGAACTTTTGATAGGGAGATTGTGATGTCTGCCTCAGTTAATCCATTCAACCTGCCTTGATTAAGTTCATTGTAGTAGTGTTAGTTTCTAACCATTAAATCTGGTTTTGACCCAAAACTTAAATTCCGCTTATTATTATTAGGTCCACTATATTCACAACCATTAGATTTAGATGAACCAATTTTCAAGCACTAAAATTTATGTTTGGACACCGGAAAATCCGTCACGGGTGGCTTCTCGCATGGGAAAAGTGCGGGTATGCTAGTGTACTAAATACACAAAAACAAAGAGGAACTAGTAATTTATTAATCATCACGAGTTAACAAATACGAATTCCTAAATAAATCGCGCTTCATAGCTTGCTGGAGACGATCTAACTTGGGTGATTGTGATCTTCATGGTTTCTGGGCCTCGGAAGACTCCCAGTTAATTACCCCTGTGAGTACCTCCGATCTGCTGTTGTGGTCGTTGTCTTCAATCTTCGCTTCACACGTCTCCATGCATGTGTGTTGATGTAGATGTAGGTGGCGTCGGTGTGATAGCCTCGTCGGTCCATAAGCCGTCAGCGGAGCTGGGGAAATCCGCTACGCCCGCCTGCGTCGTTTGCCTCGTCGGTGTCGAATGACACGTGGTGTTCTTGATGTGGTCGCACTTGCATGGTTGGTGTAGATCGGATCGCTTTAGACTTCCCGGCAGCATCATCGTGGTACGCTGTAGAACTTCTTGATCTGCACGATTGTTAATGTAGTTGCAGAAGACCTACGGTCGGCGTGATGGATGCACCTGATCATCTGCTTGTGATGACTATCGCTGTCTGGCGCTATCTTAGTCATCTGGCTACCGCGTTCCAATCTACTTGGTCGGGTCGTAACGACGGCCAACGTACGTGATTAATTTCTTACCCATGGATAACGACGTGAACGCCATCTCCTGCTTGCTCGTGATATCTTAGAACGGACGTGCAGTGCGAGCAATTCCCCAAAGGACGTGCTTCTAGCTCCTCACGACGCGCTATATCTTCTAGAAAAAAAATAAAGTTGACGACGCTGCTTATTTATTTGTTATTTTTACTACTCAGCGACAAAGTTGTCAGTAGGTATCTAGGTGTGCGTTCATCTTCGGAGTCGTCGTTCGCACCAGTTCGCAGTGACGACTCGTCACTCGTCAGCCCATACGACGTGCATGCTTACTTACGCGTCTACGCGATCGACGAAGCATATATTGGGAATATAGCGAGTCATGGCGAAGTGTATTTTCATATATATAAATACATAATCATATATATATATATATATATATATATATATGTGTGGGTGTGCGCGTTATTGTTTTTTCCTGTGTGTTTCATGATGATAAAGGCGTATATCGACTAATCTTTCCCATGACGTAAGTATCCAAAAGGTTCCATAGGCCTATTGGTCTAACAAGATTTGGGTAGATCATACCTGAAAACCATCGGTTAACATACGACAAGTAAGTTCAACGTAATAAAGTAATTAAAGGTACGGTGTGGTTGTTTGGGAAAGACGAGACCGAGAGGGAAAAAACCCTCAAAGTGACTGCTCAGTACTCTACTCTGCATGCATCCCATGGAAGATCGGATCAGTCGCGACAGTGAAATCCATCGCTGTTAACAATAATAACGTTGATATATGTACATAGATTTGAAAAATTAACGTGCGTGCGTGCATGGTAGCTTTATTTGGATACTATTCTAAGTAACACATTGCAATCGATGAGAGGGTGAATAATAGTCTCAGACACAAGATTGAGGAATTGACGGTCTCAGGTGCTGTAACAAACTCATCATCTTATCCTCTTATACCTGCCGCTATCGATCGGCCGGCCGGGCAATAATTTGGCATCCAATCCGATCCATCGAGGTGATCCATCATAGAATTAGTAGTATAAGCTAGCATGGTATGTTAGACAAGAATAATGTACTAGTGTGCTAATTTTGGCAGATGACCTGTATATGGACAGAATACATTTGATATGGTAGTTTTTTTGTGTGTGTGTGGATAAAGCATACTAGATGATAGATGTAGTATCATCCATCGATTGATTCACAATGCTAACTTATGTGCTAGTGCGCTTTAGCTAAACTTTAACCATATATATGTCACTAGCAAGACTGATGCTGCCGGGATGACGATGCCTACACAGATAGTCGACGATGCCTATCCATCTTTGTAAACAAACGTTGGTCATGTTGAGAATGGGCGAATTAATAAAATTTCATTTGGATTTACGTGTGGATCAAGACATCTAGCAAGGCATGGTGTTGGATATTTATAGATCTCGTTTTTGTTTTGTTTGGTTGCACATCAATTTATTTCAGATCCACTGAGGTTTTGTTTGAATGTAGCTGTATTCACATCAATTCGCATGTATTAGAGTGGATTGAAGTAAAATTTAAACTAAATATCATCTAAACACGTATGGATTGAGGCGAATATGATAACATCCAACAAGCCCTGAGTTGGGAGGTATTGGGGTGAAAATGAACTAATTATCCACCCCAATACCTTCCAATCTAGACTTATTTGGATGCACTTGTATTCAACTCAAACCACATGCCTTGAGACGGATTAATGTGTAAAATTAGCTAATTTCTATCCCAATCTATTTCAATGCATGTGGATTGAGGTAAATATAAGCACATCCAAACAAACCCTCTATGTGAGTTAGGGTGTACTTGTTGGGCTTTGCTGCCAAACAAGCTCTTAGATGGCATGGAAAGAAGGGGTTGTTTTTGTAACGCTAATAAAACAATTCAACACATATCTATATCTATATACTCTTATAAATCTAAACTTCGCTAGATGTTGTATCTCTTCATGCAAGATGTCCACATCATTTTCCACTAAGTGTCCCATTAACTTACAACTTTTAATGCAAGTTATCCATGTCATCCCTTATATACTCTTATAAAGCTAAACCCTACTAGATGTTTTATCTATTCATGCAAGGTGTCCACATTATTCTCCACTAAGTCTCCCACTAACTTGCAATCTTTTACTGCTAGCTATCCATGTCATCCCTTATTAATTAAAAAAAATGTCCACACCATCTCTATTATATGCAATGCTTGCTTTTAATCTTTAATATATGAACGTAAAATCATTTACATATGCTATTTGTTTCATCGCATATTCTACTATAATGTGATCAAATATTTTATTGGTTTTTCTTTTATTTATTTGCTTACCAATTTTACACGTTGTAGACGTTCATAACACACATGCACACTCATCCCTATGAACACACATACAAAAACTCTATCACTATGAGCACGTCTAAAGGATTACACCAGTAGATCTCGAGATTCATAAAGTGATGGATACCATCACAAGAAAACCAACCAACTAATTTATAATCAGTTCGCATTTCTAGTTTTCATTAGATTGCACAAAGTGCAAAGTTTCTATAGAGCATTGTCTTTGTTACTTTTGGTTTTAGTCGCACAACGATGATAATCATATACATATTGGCTGGGACCCGTGGTATGTGTTGGGAAGTGTGCACACCAGTAGTGCAAGTGCATGTAAACTAAGTTTGCATGTCTCTATTAGTGAGGAAGGTGTAGCTAGGGCAGGCACACCCATGCTTCCTCTATAGCGAGTAGTTCGTCAAGACGGTTTCTTTCTAGCTAGCTAGTCAAGGCTGATCACTCGTGGCTATATTACGACGAGCGAAATTTCTTGCGAAGTTCCCCTCAATCGATACGTCTCTGCTTATTACGTACGGGGACAGTGACAGTAGGCTGCCACGAGAGTTAGGTGTAGGCCACTTGTTTCAGCTGATCAACCGCATGGGCATGGTTGCGACGTATTGGATTGCCGATTGGTGCCCTGTCGGTAATTGCAGAGCCGAGCGCTAGGTTTGCAATTTTCCGTAATGATAACTAGGTATGCAATTATTCATGATTATAAACACCATGTCTCTCCCAACTGATAATCTAATATACCTCTTGTTGTCTGATTTATCGAGATCTATCAAAGGCAATTCCAGACAGCTCACAAGAAGCCATGGAGATAGATAGCTCATCTACCTTGCCTGGTGGGAATATCTGAAATGAACACAACAACGCACCCTCAACAGAGAGATCAATAGTTGTGATAAGCTAGTTTTTTTTTTTTTTTTTTTTTTTTTTTTTGTCATCGAAGCGCTTGAGTAGTGGGTTTTGACCGGGTAGCTCAATATCATCAAAGCGTTTAAGTAGTGGATTTTTTTTTTCTATTGTGCCTTAGAAATGCCATGCCAAACGGACGAGTGCTGAAACGGGTCTGACAAATAAGCTCAAAAGAGACTTAACTCTGTTTTTGCCAAACATTTTATAAAAACCCTATTAGCTTCATCAAAGAAGCTAGTCCACAAGATAAGGCTAAACCAGAGCCCACATCAAGCTGGCTCGTATTTCCTATTCATCTGTTACCTTTTGACCTACTCCATCCGTTTTAAATTATAGAAGCTAGTCCACATAAGATAAGGCTGAACCAGAGCCCCATCAAACTGGCTCGTATTTTCTATTCCTCTGTTACCTTTTGACCTACTCCCTCCATTTTAAATTATAATTCGTTTAACTTTTTTAACCCTAAGTTTGATCACTCATCTTATTCAATTTTTTTTGTAAATATTATTTATTTTAGTGTAACTTGCTTATTTAATAAATAGTCTAGATAAATAACTTAAATTTGACTATGTTTATATAAATTTTCTGAATAAGTAGTTAAATTTGGAGTTAAAAAAGTTAAATGAATTATAAATTAAAACGAAGGGAGTACTTCGCTTTCCACGAGTGTTGTGAATGAGCTTGCTTGTGATGATACTTTTCTCTTATCCGGATCAGAAATTCAATTCGAACCATTTCTTTATAGCTATGCAAAAAAGTGTAATATATGCAGGGGACGAAACAGCTGGGGACGCATGCACTGCTTGACGGATGTCTGCGAAAAAAGTGCATTTTTTCCATTGACCTGAAGTGATGAGTAGACGTTGACCTGGAGTCCTTTATAAGGCTGCTTGCTCTTCTCACTGCTCGTTGCAAAGGCAGCAAGAGCTGCTTCCTGTCTTATTGTGTGCCTCGATCCACCTGCCGGTACGAACGCACACCCTTTTTCCCTTTTTACTGTTTGTATATATCTCGAGTCTCCAAATATCTATCTCCATTCAATTCTAGCTATAGCTGTATGTCAATCAAAGCAACGTGCAAGCAGAAGCAGCAGTCAGTGTGTTGTTGTTTCAGTTGCTTGTCGTGGTAGTATATATCCTCTCGCTTTTCAGTAGTTCTTGATCAACTCTCTTGTACTGTTACTGTACCAGAAAGGAAGGAAGGGATGTGGAACAGCAGATCATACTTCGCCGGCGGGCAAGGGCAAGACAACGGCAACGACGACCAGCCATACGGATACGGTGGCGGCGGGCAGCAGTATGAAGCAACCGGCGGCAAGAAACAACGCGGGTCCTCGAGGCTGAAGAAGAGCAGCGGCAGCAAGAAGGACGCCAACGCCAACGCGGAGGACGACTACCCCAAGTACGCCGGCAACAACAACAACGAGGCCGACGACAACCGGTACAACACTCCAAACGGCAACTACAACGGCGGCGGCGGCAACCAGTACTACAGCGGCGGCACAGGTGCGCCCTACTACGGCGGGGGCGGCGGCTACGGGAACAGCTCTCCCTACGGTGGTGGCGGCGGCGGCGGCGGCTACGGCAACGGCGTTACGTACGGCACCGGCGGCGGCGACGGCGGCTACGCACCGTACAACAACGTTCCCGCCGCCTTCTGGGCTCCCCAGGACGGCACCCGGTCGCCCATGTTTATCAGCACTAGGGAGGTGCACGTGCACGGCGTGCCTGGTGGGTATGGGTACGACAACGATAACGATAACAGCAACGACGACCACCAGCAGAGGAGAGAGAGGCGGCGGCGGCGGCGGATTCTTCGGCCCGGCGTTCCATGCCGTCGGCTACTTCTTCGACCGCAAGTTCGGCCTCAACGACAGGGACTGAAGCGAATGTACTGTATATGCATGCATGCATGCATATGTAATCAACGGTCGAGACAACGACGACAGATCTATCTGCGTGTGCAATTACATCTTTACCCGCGTACTACTACGTATACCCAGCTAATAAGTGTGTCGTTAATTATAGCTAGAGCCTAGAGCTCACCTGGAGCCGTTTATTGCATCCAGTGTCGTATTTGGTTTCCGCTGTGATGGAGATGAACCGTAGGTATATACATGGCATATATATGTCATGTCTACGGAATGCATATATGTATATGTATATATGATTGTGCTTCTTGATGACATAAGCCAGCAAGCACTATATTGTGTATTAATTGCTTACATATATGATACTTTTTTTAGAGGATTTGCAAAAACCACCACCGATTGTTATTTAAGGCCTGTTTGAATCCCCTTGGTAAATTGGTAAAAAAAATAAAAAAAAACTATTATTTTTTTAGAAAATTAGTAAAAAATTTCCATTTTTCATTTGCCACTTTGGAGTGACAAATAGTGGCAAATAGAAAATCCTCCCAGTCGTACCCCTCCCTTCTGTGCATTGCGTGTGAATGAGAGTGCAATTATTAGGGGTAGAATTGTCTTTGTATCTGTCATTTGTCACTTGCTATTTGCTATTTTTCATGTGATCAAAACACTAGAAAGTGACAAAATATTTATTATCAAATTTATTTATCATTTGCCAAGGGATCCACAGAGGCTCTTAATTGTGAGTTCTTTTGGAACACAAACACATATGCATAAACATCTTCAAAAAGTTGGTTGGCAAAAACTCAAGACGGTCGAGATTGTTTCAAAAGCTCAAATTTGATGGTGAAATCGAAACCAAGCCTTCGCTCAATCCTCTTCTCAAAGTCAGGATACTTCTATAAGTACAATCACGATACGTGTAACTGTACCTTTCTAAGGCTTCCACAAAAATGATCGGTGCTAAAAAAAGTGTATGGTTCTAGTTTTTGGTGTTTGCAAAATCTTGCCTCATAAGGTTGTGGACAAACATACTTTAAGGTGGGGTTTGGTATGAGAAATGAGTTGGACCATCATCTTCTTACTTGTCCTTATGAGAAATGAAATGGATTGATCTATTACCACCTTAATTCCTCATAATTAATTTAACAGTAATTATTATAGACATGAAGAATGTTGTGATTCTGGATACTTGTCCATACAATAGATGAAGAGAAAGAAGATAAAAGTTTCATAGGATGAAATAAGTTTCATAAGTATCAAACTTATTTACACTGTTTCCAACACCTTATGAGGACTGAAAAAACAAAGATATTTATAGTACACTAGGGTGGGTCGGAGCGTCCATGTATAATTTTTATATAACCCCTAGGGCGCCGCAATCGCGTGTTGTATTGAACTTTTCCTCTATCTTAATACAAAGACACGCAAACCTTTTGCGTGGTCGAGAAAAATGATGTGTGTTTTTTTTTTCAGGCTAGCTTCTGTTTTGTCATCGATCCCTGTTTTGTCATCGATCGTTCCTTGAATAATACATGGCTCTTTTTGTTCCCCAAGTGATGATCTAACGAGTGGCCGAGTGGGTTTATTTTAGTTGGACTCCACGTGGATGCACAATCAGCTAACATTGACTACTCGAACCAGTTGAACTTTAGTAGCTTGCTTACCCCGTTTCTCAAATCACAAAATGGCGTGCACCAATATGAATAATATTCACGATAACGACGGATTATATTTGATCACCCCTGCGCGAAGCTCACTGGAAATAGCCAAGTAGAAGCTGTGGGCACTTGATCCCGCTGGCTACCTACTCGTGCTAAACAATCTTATCCATCCATAATCCATTCCAGTGTATAGCAGCCTCGCAGGAGGCAGGCCATGCCATGCCACTCGAAATGTGGGTAGGCCCAGCAAGAAAGTGGACGACTCCACCCGCATCGAGAAATGGGCCTTACAATGAGTCTGGGCCAGGAGCCCACTGAGAAGCACTTCCAAACCCAATACGTACGGACGGGCACTGAGAAGTCAGGCAGAGCCGAACGGGCACGAGGAAGAAGGTTCGAGCGATTGTGGAGCAGGAGGAACTGCGATGGGGAAGAAGCGGCAGCTGATCTGCCTCGTGGCCGCCGTCGCCGCCGCAGCCATCCTTCTGACGGGTAACGAAGGGTCTTTACCTCCAATCTCGATCGCCTCGTTTGAGCCGTCTGCCCCGCCCCCGCCCCCCCCCCCCCCCCCCCCCCCCCCCAGAGCTTTGCTCCTTTTCGTTTGTTTGCCTTAGATGTGCTTTGAAATCATTGCTTGCGATTTGTCTGCAGCGTCGGCCAAGAAGTCCGGCGACGTCACCGAGCTTCAGATCGGCGTCAAGGTGTGTGCTCTGTAACCGGGTGAACTCTCTCCGCCCGTTTGACTGCTTGTTATCCTTGCGGATTCTGGCGGATCTGGGGTTCGCCGGTTCGTTCATTTAGCAAAGATGTTTAGTGACTTTAAAAGTCTGCAGCCTCCTATTTCGTGGGCGTGAGTTGAAATATGCTAGCAAGGTTGCCAGTGTTCAGAAAGGGGTCGGCTTGGATTATTCTAGGATAGCAAGCTACACGGATCTGCAACTGCAAAATCGGTTCCTTTTTCTATCCCTTTAACAACATTGTGGAATCATCGAATGCACTTAGTTTCACTTGAGTTTTGTTTTATTATGTGTCATTCAAAGATGAATACTGAAAACGATTGTGGTACTGTTCCTTGTTCGCTGCTCCTTAAATTCTTGTAGTCGATGATCAAACAAGAAGAGATCGAAAATTTCCTCTCTCAACAACTAGCCTGTTGAAGATGGTTTCCCTCCCTATTGCTACCTTTGGAAAAGGACTTTATTGGACTAGTACCAGGCTGGTTGATGACTCATAGCCTCTAGTCACAGTCCGAACTCTTAAGGGATAACCGTTGTAATGCTCCTGAAGTTCCCTGTCTGGGGTGATATATATCCTCTGTTTTGGATTATGGCTACCACTTCAAAGTTGAAACAGAAAACTAAGAATCATTGGATCGTGATAATAAGAAACAGAATGTTTGGTTACAGTCCGATGTGAGAGTTAGGGAGTGTGATAGTAGAGAATGGTGTGTCATTAGGTTCTTCTCATTCTTATGCAATTACAGTACTATCAAATATTTACTTATCAATGAGAATATGCTGTAGTTTTCTGTTGTTAGTTGTTACATTTTCAAACGAGGTATCCTTTTGATTCTGTCTGGCATTGATTTTGTCTTGCTCGTCTTCCTTTCAGTACAAGCCTGAATCATGTACCCTGCAAGCGCACAAAGGAGACAAAATTAAGGTTCATTATCGTGTAAGTATCTGGTCTGTATACTTTTTTTTAGCCTTGCTGTATTTTCCACATTGATTTTTCAGTGATGTAGCCCTGTAAGGAATTTGCTCATGGGTGCAACAGATATACAGATATACCCTAACTCACGCAATTAATATAGCTATGCAAAAGAACTGTCCTAGTTGCTTGGCAGCAAGATCTTTGTAGATTCAATATCTTGTCTCATATATGGTTTGCCTTTTCATGTTTGATTAAAGCACTCCTTGATACTTTACCTGCAACGTCGCTTTCCTCTACCTCCTTGTCTCTCTCATTTATTTAGCTGAAAGGCTTGATATGCTGCAGGGGGCACTCACTGATGGATCAGTTTTTGATTCTAGCTATGACAGAGGTGACCCATTTGAATTTACTCTAGGAAATGGCCAAGTGATAAAAGGTTATTGTCCTTTACTATAACAATAAACTTTCTATGTTTATCTGTGGTCCAATGTCCATACTAAACTATATCGGGCTACAAGCATATGTCATCATAAAATGGATGAAATGGCATATGCCATTTATATCACACGCAATCTTAAATCCGCCAACTAACTTTGTTGTTTTCACCTATAGGTTGGGACCAAGGATTGCTAGGTATGTGCGTCGGCGAAAAGCGGAAGCTAAAGATACCCGCAAAGATGGGTTATGGTGAGCGAGGCTCCCCACCGAAGATTCCAGGTATGGCTGATAATTTGTTTGCTTGCTTGCTGGTTCCATGTGAAGAAATTATTTGTATAGATTCTCTCATCTTCAGCATGGCCATTTTACCACGTCCCCCTGAATGCGCATTTTACAGTCTCGTCTACGGTGAGCTGTGTAGGAATATTGATAAAGCTAATTGGAAATTTTGTACTCAATATATAGGTGGAGCAACTCTGATCTTCGACACGGAGCTTATCACCGTAAACGGAAAGACATCCGGTGGTGCACAGGCAGAGAGTGATAGTGAGCTCTAATACAAGGAATTGGAGAGTTTCAGCTCCGGGGTGTAGCAGCGTCGCATAGTTCATTAGATCAAAGGGTTGCTGGCAATTTATGTTTTTTGATATGTCACAAAAACAAGTGAGGTTTTGCCCGATGGTCTATGTCACTGACTGCCTATGTACTCTCTGAAAACAGTTTCCTTTTGATCCGTTTGAATACTCGATCTGTCTTCAACATTACAGCCTGTTTTCACTGTTGTTGTTGCATCGATCCATTGCTTGGAAAAATTGAAATGTACTAATGAGTGTTGAAACAACATATATGCCAGCCTTTGCTTCTCTGATGTTTGTAGCTTTGCCTTCGCTGATTGCTGTTCGCAGAAGAATGTGTCCACCTCACGGAGCGTGCTGCTCAGCCAGAAACATTATTATCACAAGCTGCTGAGACGTGAACTGGTTGAGTTCAGAATCATAGTACTGTGCTCGGGCAGAGCTGGAGCAGCTTGTGTTGGGATCCCATGCGGTTTGTCATCGGCGCAAAGGAATACTACTAATAAATGATGCGTCTGCTGCTGCTGGGTGCTGGCAGCAATGCAGCATACTAGCATGGCTCTGCTCGGCTGCGTCCTCGTCCTCCGGCGACGTGAGCTGCGCCTGTTTGTTCGCTCAGGAAACACAACAGTTCTCGCTCGACGCGATGACGAGGATAACAGCCTTTAAAACTCAAAAGGCGCGATGGGGCTGCTCCGCTGCCGTCTGGACTCTGGAGTGAGTGCTTTGTTGCCTGACGCAGCATGCGCGTACGTTGCTACATCTTTGACCTCAGCAGCCGCTCCGTGCACGCACGAACAGCAGATCGAAGTCCGTGCCGCCAAGTGCCTGGACCAGTGTCCAGTGCCATCTGAACGAGATGTTCAATCGTCTGACGTGTCGATGGAGCACAACGGAGCCGTCTGAAAAAGAAACAAAAAAGTGTTGAGGTTTGCGAGCCAGCCTGCTGCACGGACGGGCACAAAAAGTCTGGACGCGATACGAGACGCCTCGTGTCGGTTCGTTCGTTCTCTAAAAGGCTGCCTCTTTGGCATCCGCTTTGACCAATTTCCTAGTACGTGAAGGACGCCGAGAGTCGTGCAACGTGCATGCATGCACGGACGCCGCCGTCTCGTCTCTTCAGCCTTCACACCTGACCTGCAGGCTTTGCTTGCGCTTGCGCTCACGAGTCCACGACGCCGACATGGGAGTCAAAGCTGCGCCGAAACCTTTGCCCCTCCCTCCGTCCATGGCTTTGGCGGTCCATGAGACCATGACCATGGGTGACGATCGAGACTGTTGTTGGCACGCACGCATGCGGTGAGCAGTACGCGGCGCGGACGAGGACGAAGAACGCGCCGCGCGACTCCGGTGTCCGGTCCGCCTCGCCGTGGCGTCGCGTCCTTTCGGCTTTCGCCACCGGGGGCAAGCGGACAAGGCCTGCCGTTCCCCATCGCGTGCCTCGGACACTGTTCCTCAGCTGTGCTAGCTGTGCTGTGCAGCTGGCCGTCTGCATGCATGATGGCTCGGAAGCGACGCAACGCACGCGTCGCCGACGACGACGGCGGCGGCAGTGTGGGCACTAGAAGTGGCAGTGGTAGTGGTAGTGGTAGTGGCGTGCTCACACCTCACAGTCTCACAGAAGAGTCACACCTCGAACGAGGGGGAGGCGCCAGCACACACTACAGCAACACTGTGTGTGCCTACGTCCTGATGGGCTGCTCTGATGTCTGCTCCGTGTTTTGTTCTGTTCATTTCATCGCTCTTTCTGGTGCCATGCATAAATGGTACGAGTACGGTGGTAGTAGTGGTAGAACTTGAGCACTGTTCGCCGTTGCTGTGTGCTGTTACGCTTGCATTTCAACTCAACTGTTAGTACGGTCAAAATTACTACACCAAAGCAGTAATCTCTCCGTCCCTTTTTTATGTCGTCCGAAAAACAATGTGTAAGGGAAACACGATTTTTTAGAGACAGATATTTAGGGACAGAGGGAGTAAGTGTCACTGCATTGCCAACTTGTACTACCTGATTCAGAGGAAATGCTGAAAGGAACGCAGTCCATCATCTTCAGTGAACACGCCAGGAGGATGGTCCATGCCATGATCGAATTCCCCGGCCTCGGATTTCCACTACAGTGACAGCAGCAACAGTTGCGCTACTCTCATCAGGCAGCGATACCGCCTGCACCTAGCTAGCGTACAGGTACAGTAGCTTCGTAGGATCACCTACTGACTGACGTTCCTCTGGCCTTCGAGGAGAGGACAGTCCAAGCCCTGCGCGTTCAATGCTCAACTGAACTGTACTCCTACTTGACGTTTGTACGCAACAGTACAGCCACAGCATCTACTCCGTATGCTGGGCTCACGCATCGTGCCGCTGGCTGCTGCTCAGGCGTTCACATACGTACGCCGGACGGGAGCGGAGCACAGCCTCAGCCCTCAGGGGCCGGCTCAGGGCAGCTCGCTTTGCTTTACATGGCGCTCAAGAGACGAGTGATCTGCTGCGCTCACACGTACGGCTCAGGACACACGATGCAGCTCCTAGTTTTAACTGGGACGGGAGAGGTAGAGGGAGAATGCAATGGCGAGGCTGCGTGCGACTGCGAGGTGCGAGCAGGAGCAGTCGTCGCTGATTGGGTTGGGGGCAGGGGCAGGGTCACAGTCACAGTCACAGCCACAGTGCGGTCCTTCCCTACACCATCTACTACTACGAGCGGTCTACGACAGCGGCCACAGCGCTGCCTCCTGCAGCGAAACAAGTCCCAATGGCATCCCTGTCCAATTAGGACAGTAATCACGCCATCACCTCTCCTCTCCTCTGCGGCCATGTCTCGAGGAACCAACCGTACGGTGATTCCCGACCCTAAATTTAACCGCATCTATCCTCTGTGTTCAGGCGTTCACCCTCGCTTATTTTAACAGCAGTTTTTTATAATCTCTGTCTACGGCTACAGATACAGAGCAACAGCATCAGCTGCAGTGGGTACCAGTACTCCTACTACTCGCTACCACCCCCTCTCTCTCTGCTCCTCGTCAGCTCAATGATTGGAGGCCATGTTACCGAGGAGGAGCAGGCAGCGAGCGGGAAAAAAGATGCCTGCCACACCACAGGCAGAGGCAGGCACCGGTAAAAAGGCGGCAGCTTTCTCGTCCCCCCTCCACATCATCACCAGTGGAGTTGGAGTTGGAGTAGGCAAGCCGAGGAGTAGTAGGAGAGGACGACGACTGCACGTACTGCACTGCGCTGCACCAGCGGCGCGCTCCGCTCACGGTACGGTGTGTGTGTGGAGTCCTAGTCGTCGCAGCCACTAGTAGCAACAAACATGTATGTACTGGTAGCTGTGGTTTTGCCAATAATTACGTGAACTAATGCAGCCATGATGAGTTGTAAGCAACCGACGACGACGCGATCGCTCGAAAAGACAGCAGCGTTGGATTGGATCCCAGCTCCGATCGACGCCCGCCACGGAGCAGCTGGCGATCCATTCATCCACGACCACGATCGAAGGCGTGCACTACTACTACGTTGGGAGATAAGGTTGGCGGGTGGGGCCATGCGGCGGGGGCCGTCCATCCATCGCGAATCGCGATCCGGTGGGCGGAAGGTGCAGTGGTGGCCATGCATGGCGATGGCGATTAGCGACTAGCGAGCGGTGGTTAGATCTTGACCGGGCGCCACGACCACGATGGATGGATGGAGAGGGCGAACCAGCCAGCCAGCCAGCCAGCCCACCCGGATTATTTATCTTTTGCGATCGGTCGATTAGATTGGCCGCAGGCCCACATGGCGGGGATAATAAACTAACCCAACCCCGCCCTGCTCGGCTCGGTTCGTTGCCTTGTTCGGCGACTAGCTGCGATCATGGCGGCGATGAGACCAGACGTAATACGCCGGGGGCGGGCGGGCGGGCGGGCGACCGGCCGGGCGTTGTTTGTTTGATTGATTAATTAATTAATTAAACTAATCATCAAGGGCGGGATGGGCGCGGCGCGGAGGCCGAGGCAATCATTGACAGGGGATTAGATGCCCCAGCCAGCCAGTGCTCTCCTCTCCTCCGTACGCGGCCATCGGTTTTTACTGGCTGGCCGCCGCCGGCCGGGGGGGAGCTTTCGGGGCGGGGCTGATCCGGACTTGCTCTACAGTAATTCCTATCATTGGCAGCGCTAAACTAATGCTGGGGCACGGAATCATTGTCGAGTTCGAGTTCGTGCGCAGGCGCCGGGTAAAAAAAACGGCAGTACACGTACTGTACTCAGTACCTAGTACTGTGCTGCTGCCAGGCGCCGCGACGCGCAACGCAACGCATCGCATCAACCGGCAATCCGTCAGGTCAGGAATCGATCGGAGGCAGCAGCAGCCCTTGCGTTGAGGCGTGTCAAATGCAACGGCGACTAGACGGGGTGAATGGGAGCCAAATAAAATTCAACTCAAAGACTTGTCTTTATCACAAAATCACACCAAAAACTTGACCTCGGAAGAACCGATTCGCACACGACCTAACAAGTAGGTGGACACCTTAGGAAGACCCCTAAAGATGCAGCGGAGCGGTCGGAAAAGATGGAGAACGATAGAAGCCACGAACTCGAAACCGATACACCGAGAGCGGTACTCTCAACCCCTAGAGAGAAGAGGCAAGAGCACACCCAAAAATACTTATGAGAACTGGTCTCAAAAGTACCTAATCATGTTCCTTACGTGAATACGAATACAACGCAACAAACGGAACTTGATTCGGAGTTCGGACGAGAGAGAAACGAGCACAGGACTACTTCAGTCAGTGACCACATGACCATGCAGAGTGGTCCGGTGGTATGGTCCGACGCTTAGGTCCGAAGCTAGGTGTTTCCCTGCAGATTTTCGGCGAGACCACAGGACCACTCGCTATGGTCCGGTGCTATGGTCCGGTGGGTGGTCTGGAGGGTAGTCTGACGGAAAAATCAGCAACCCAGTGAGCACCCGAGCTCCGGACAAGTAGTCCGACGGTACCACAGGACCAATGCAAGTGGTCTGATGGTATGGTCCGGTGCTAGGGGCTCTTCTGCTGGAATTTGAGCAGACCACCGGACCAATGGGCTATGGTTCGGAGCCTGTGCAAAGTGGTCCGACGCCTGGTCCGACGCTCACAGATAGAGCGCAGTAAACCCGCGAAACCGATTTCACTTCGCCAAATCTTGCCAAAACTCAACCAAATGAACTCCAACTGCAACCAAACTTTGTAGGCATGATCCTTGTACAGTTGGGGAGTTATCCCGAAGAAATCATCGCTCAATTTGGTGAGAATTAAAGAGAAACGAGGATTTGGGGAAAAGGGACAAGAACGAAGAACACCGCAAAGAAATCACCCGATCTACGCACTCGTGAGGTTTGAGGGGAATTCCTTCGGTACAAAGATGCTCCTCACGAATACGAACAACTTGGTTCAAACGGATTTGCAAGACCTACTCCCTACAAAGAGAAATCATCTTGGGAAAAAGAGAGAGCAAAAGCAAAACGCGAAGAACACAAGCAAAACGAGGACACGATCAAGAAGTCGAAGCCACCATGGCTTACGGAGGTTACGGCCTCCAATTCCTCGCAACAAACTCAAGTTCTTACAGAGGTTGGTGAAATCAACCTAGGGATCTCATGAACTAGAGAGAGGGTAGAGAGAGAGAGTTGGGGCAAATGATTAGGGTTCAAGAGATGGGGTGAGGGATACCCCTTCACCCCCTATTTATCGGGCTTTGACTATTTTCCAAAGACCCCTCTAGATACATGGTGAACTACCTAGCCTAAGCATTGCAGTCCAAGCTCCAAAAAATATCTCCCGCATTTTGAATGGACGGCCCCGCTTTCTGCCAGAAGTTGTCGTCGCCTCGACGCAACCTCGGAAGCCATCCCCGCCACATGCCATCCCCGCTTCCTCGGAAGCTCCGCCCGGGTTTTGAGGCCCAAACCCGCGAAACCCGCCACCGGTAGCTTTCGGCTCAACTACCGAACCCCGAGTTTTGAGGCTCAAACTCAGAAACCGTCCTCCGATGGTTTTGAGGCCCAAACCACCAAACCGCTCGACTCGTGTCGCCTCGTCCTCGTCCGGCCCAGCTCCGAGTCCCCTGAGCCTCCTGCTCGACTCGCTCGCTGACCGTCTTGACTTGGCCAACATGGTCTACCTCCATGTCTTGTCGCGCTCGCCGGTGCCAAGTACTAGCCACCACAGCTAGTCTGCCGGCCCCCATGGTCCCTCAGTCCGAGCCCCTCTTCCGCCCTTCACCGCTCTCAGTCCATCGGCACGGCAAGCCTCTACTCGACCTTCTCCACGCCATTGAATATTGTCACTAGGCATAGTACCTGCACACCACAAGCCGATAGACAGGCACATATTTGCTTTCGCAAAGATTAGTAGTAAGTCACTCAAACTGAAACGTTCAATTGTTGGGCAATCACTCATCACAAAACTGAACATACATGGATATTTATCCACCATGTGTTCGCATGCACAGTGCCACAGTACCGCAGGTATCTGTTCTGATGACTTCCTGGTAGCAGTAGTTTCCTTTGATGAACATGAACAGCTCATCTGCTCACCGAAGAGTGTACTGTATACGTACATGGTTAAACATTCACGCTCAGGCTGTATCTCAATTGCTGCTGTGATCCTGATCCTGAATTCCTGATAGTATCACCAGTTATTACTACAACTAAATGCATGACCATACTAGCATGTCATGGCAATATAACACTTGCAGATACTACACCCACAGTTCTGTAACTGTTCTGAAACTCCTCCAGAATTCCAACCCCGGCGTAATAAATAACAATAAACTAGCAGTGCACCTTTTCCTCCATGTTCGGTTTTTTTTTTATGTGGCCTGTCTTTGTTTTCTCTTCATTAGCCCGCAATTAGTGCAGATGTTGCTGACACACAGGGCATGAAGACAAGACCTGGTTCCATTGATGAGCTGCATGCACGGTGCATCATCAGCATCACACACCTCCACAAACTCATGTAATGTACGGAGTACTAATGTAAAAGCTTAAATAAAACAAAAGCCGATCAAGGGAATGGTTGAAGCAAGCAATATACAAGTATGCAGTGACGACCACTAGCTATATACTGTACTTTTGCTGAAACAAAAACAAAACACAAAAGGGCTGCAGATCTGGGATGCAAACAGAGCCGCCGTCCGGCCGTGCTGGAATTCAACCACTTGGCGGCCACTGCTTGGCGGGCCATATTTGTATATAGGATTATGTATTGCTTGCTGTCGACCAAAGGCGCCGTGTGCATGCAGAAAGATGCTGCGAGACAGGTGTTTGAACGGGGGGCGACATCCGAATACAAAAACTGCTGCCCGCCTTCAAACGCCCTTTGCGTACCTGGCATGTCGGCGTTGCTGCACACCCTTTTCATCGTCATCAGGATCAAATACTCCTACTTTGTATGTGCTGCTGTCCAAGTGGTATCTAGTTAAGTAGCTATCTCATCGACCACAAGCTCAAAAATTTAAACCAAGCTACTAAGTACTCCTTCTGTCTAAAAAAAAGAGTCGTTCTCGCTTCCCAAAAATTCAATAAATTTTAACTTTGACCAACTATATTTAATAAAATATTAATATTTATAGTATGTAATTAGTATAATTAGATAAATCTTTGAATAAACTTTAATACTAAACTTATTTAGAGATATAAATATTACACATATTTTCTATAAACTTAATCAAAGTTAAGAAAGTTTGACTAGCACGTTTCTCATGGTGACTCTTTTTATGGGACGGAGGGAGGAGTATACTCCGTGCTCTTGAAAACGACATGTTTCATCTAGGAGGAGTAGTTCATTCTTCAAGCGCGAATCATTACTAAACACGAAGTTTTTCGTACACAATGGGTGGGTTCAGGTTCAGCAACATTTTAAGGCCAGAGGGTGTACAAGAATAGGTCACATCAAACAATGCAGCAGCAGGAGGAGGACTGATCATTGAGGGCCGGGGTGATGTGATCTGTGACAATTCTAAGGATTCGGGCAGGGGAGGGTGCAGAGATCGACCTGCGCTGCGTCTGCATGCAACAACTACTACTGTGAATAATGCGCCCACCCAATCCTGCATTGGGAGGAGCTTCGGTTCAACACATCTAATGATTTCCATTCCCGTATTACTACTCAAAGAAGGAAAAAAAATATAGTAGATGATGCTTAGATCCAACATGGAAGCGTGCTCTCGCCCTAGCTTGTCTACAAAGGATTCCAGAGCACAATGAACCAACCTCGCTGGTCGCCGCATCATCATCATCATGTGATTACATTACATTACACAAGCAAAAATGTAGGCCAATGATATCATGTTATCCTAGAACTAGACGCGGGGCCAGAAGCGAGAAAAAAATATCTGCACGGATCTTAAAGTCCTTAATTCGACGGCGTGGATGCGCCCGAACGTCCTATTCGCCTATATTCAGGCCCCGTTTAGTTGCAAAAATTTTTGGCTTTTGGCTACTGTACCACTTTCGTTTTTATTTGGTAAAAATTGTCCAATGGACTAATTAGGCTTAAAAGATTTGTCTCACGATTTCTCGGTTAACTGTGCAATTAGTTTTTTTTTTTCGTCTACATGTAGTACTCCATGCATGTGGCGCAAGATTCGATGTGACAGGTACTGCGCAAAATTTTTTAGTTTTTGGATGGAACTAAACGGGCCTCATTCAGAGTGAATTTTGGGTGGAACACTGCAGGAATTCGGTGCCCGCAAACTTATTAGCCGACATATACTGTATAGGACCACCTGGAGGCCGGGCCTACGATTTTGTCCGTGCATGTGTTTTCTCCTGGTATTTATGAGGCATCTTTTTTAGGAGTAGTAGTAGTAGTAGTATTGATCAGGCCCTGTCATCTCTTGAAGCAAGAAACTGATGCTACAGGCTACTACTAGCTGGTGTCCAAACAAAGATTGAAAGAGAAACGTTGAGAGAAACAAAATCAAGACGGTATCTTGTTCTTTTGGGTGGGCTGGATGGATGGATGGATGGAAGGGAAATCGATCGGCTCCTGTTTGGATCTCTACTACAGTTGAGAAGATATGATAAACAGGCAGCTCCAACAGAGCATCTGATCGTCAGGCTGAGTAGAATATGCCAAATTGACACTGAAATCATGCACGTATGCATGCACGCACGCAGAAGATCATTGAGATAGAGCAGCCTAGAAGGACAAATGTTCTTCTTCATGTGGGCCCATATGAGACGCTGCAGGCGAAGGGAAGCACACAGGAAGGCAGAACACGAGTTTTCAATTCGTCTAGAGGCGAGGGAGACCGAGGAACTCATTAACTTTAGCGGCTAAAATTAGCAATATTGGACCAAAACAGCATGATAATTATTAGCTTGGAGGCTGCTAACTATTCATTTCATTAGCATGTCATGTATCTTTAACTTACTATCCAATCGTCTATTGGCATGTGGATCCAAACAGCCCCGCTAAAATTAGCTAGCTATTTTTTAGTCCTAATCGATCCAAACATGCCATATCAAGCAGGCATAAACAGAGCGAAGGTTTCAGGGTTTGCAAACTTAAACTGGCTTGTTGCTTAGCTCTGATCTCTGAATTGCAGATTTGCAGGGGAATTGAAGCGTTGTTCCAGCCACCATCACCGCCGCTGACATCATTCTGTCAGCACTGCGAACCACATACTCCTAGCAGGAAACTATACATAATTTCTTTATAAAATATATAAATATATATATAATCCCCTACTGAATTACTTAATGAGCCCATATGTCAACCTCGTGCCAATGGTACGAATTACTTCTATAATTCTCTCTGTTCTAAATTATAAACTGATTTAATTTTGTTGGTACGCTTATTTTGTTATTCATTTAGATATAAAGTTTTTTTTTTCTCGAATACGCTAAATATTTGCGTATCATTGTAATTAAGATAGAAAACTTTGGTACAATCAACGCGTTTCTGGTAAGCGCACTATAAGGTCTGATATAAACTTTGGTACATGATTATAGTCATAGGATGTACCTTCCTAGCAAAAAGATACAAAATTCTGATATAAAATGACTTATAATTCATGACACATGAAATATTATATATCCATGCTAATATGCAACACCATTTTCTTACACACAAAAAAATAGTACTCGTAATAACAATATTGAATTGGTTTATTCTCTCGTACATAACAATATTCAATCTCGTCAGTTCTATAAGCCGAACAGACCAATAATTTAACGGGAATTGGAACCGTGGATACGACAAACAATAAAATTCAGTATCTTGACAGCCAATGCAAGGACTCTGCTCCATCACTTCACGATTTTTTTTTTGTGTGTGATAAGAAAATCACCTCACGATTGACGGCGGGTGGCGAGCGAGCGCGGATTGAAGGTGTCTGGTGTGCGCTGCAGCATGCATGCCGCCCCCTGGTTTTGCCGTGACAACTATCGCGTCCTCGACGGCGATCCCCCCGATTCCCCGACACGCGCTAGCTGCATGCATGGATGCATGCGTGCAAGTTGTGTGCGCGCCGCGGACGACGCTGCTGTCCTTGCCAGCCGGATCCATCCGGTCTGCCGACGGGAGGCCAGATCGCCGGAGCGCAACGAGCACTCGTTTTCGCACGGATATCACAGGTGGATTTTTCTCGTTCTCCTCCGCCCCGGCTGTCCACTCCCGCGACTCCCTTTCCAGCGCTCGCCATCGACCTGCATGTACACGCACGTACGTCGTCGAAGAAACAAACACGTACGTATGGCTGCATTCGTTTGCGTTTTTTGTTTGCCGGCAGGTGCGGTAGCACAGAAAACGGCAGGTGCTCGGCAGGTGCTCGGCAGGTGCTCGGAAATATACCTACTACTAGTAGCTAATAGGAGGGTGAAAAAAAAGAGAGTGGGAGAAAAAAATGTTTGCTTGACAACAAACAACAACAACAACAACAGCAACAACAAGATGTATGAGTGTGACGACGTGAGGTGAGGCCTGCCTGCCCGGCGGGGCCGGTTGGTGGAGTCAATCAATTTGGGCTGGGGGCTTACGTACGTTGATGAGCGAGAGCAACTGCAGCTCTCCATGGTCCAAGCAGCTAGCCAGCTTTTTTCAGAATTTAGATTGCTGGGTTACTCTGTCTGCCTGGACTGGACCCCCGGGAAAGCCTGCGCCTGCACTGCATGCATGCATGCATTCAGTGCTTCGCATGCATGGCATTGGCATGGCGTGGCATGCTTGCTACTCCGGCTCTACTACCAGTCTACCACTACTCATCACTCGACATACTCCAGTCGCCGTCGCCACGGCCGGCGGCCACTGTGCCTGCGAATCTATACTGTGCCTTTGATCCGCCCTGAGACGCACTGTTGCTGTCACTACCAGCTGGGCCCGCCAACAACATGGTATGGTCATGGTCTACTGTGTAGTCCTCTCTAGCTGATTTACAACCCTTGTGTGCGTAGATTTAGAAATATACTCCTACGTGTAAAGCGAGCGAGAAGAACAATGGGTCTCCCTATGTCTATGCGTTCGTTCGTTCCTAACACTGGAGGAGATGAGAGAATCTCTCTCACCCCCTCACGCCCCAACCCCAAATATATCAGCCTCCAGCTTCTCTAGCTTCCAGGGAAGAAACAAAAAACAAAAACAAAACAAAAATCAGGATATCCAGCTCTCTTCCAGGGAAGGAAAAAAATAACAGGATCCAGCTCAGGGTGTAGACTTATATAGTGCTATTAGTTAGCCTCTAAGAGCTAGTATGCTACTAAAATGTGATGTGCCAAGCCTAATGTGGTAGAATTGACCTTCGGCTCAGATGCTCTCACTGCCTGATCTGCTTGGCCTGTTGTGGTAGTACTATCATCGATCGGTCACCAGGAAGAGCTCCGTGACTCCCGTCAACTCCAATTGTACTAGCTAATAATAATAGACTAGTAATAGCCAGCAAAATGTTAAAATATATATAACTCTCCATTTACGGTTGCAGGTGTGAGGCCATTTCTTGTGCAGTGAATCAAACCTGACCAGAGTTTAGCCCTGTTTAGGAGAGAGAGATCCTTCAAACCATTTCTCTCCATCGACAAGAGAAATCCTACCAAACGATTTGGGGAGATTATTTAAGGGGCAGAACCGCAAACATTTCTTGAATTCTACCCAAAAAAAAAACTGTTTCTCAAACGAATCAAAATTAGTTCTTCTTTCTTCGAGAAACCCAATCATATCCCTTTCCTCAAATTCTGATTCAGGGCCAGACCACGTTTCAGACATGGTTTGTTCTAGGTTATGGGGAAAAAAGATAATGTAAATGTTTGATCTGTGCTAACGAAGCATGAGTTTAGGAGCACAAGATGGAACGGGCAAACAATATAGTAGTAGAAATGAAACTCATGACATATGCCTCGTAATGAGCAGGTCAGCTGAGTCGCAACAAGCGTGGGGGCAAAGAGATTTACCGGCAACGCAGAGAGAAACCTGCCTTGGGTCAAGCAATGAGGGAGACCAAAGCCAAGTTTTCAGCAAAGAGACGAGATGGGATCAAAGGCTACCGCACTTGATAAACTACAACGATTATTAATTCCACCGGTGAGAAGGATGAAGTCAGAGACTGCTTCTCAGTTTTTTTTTCTTATAAAAAAATTCAGACTTGTTCCCAGGCTTAAACCCCACGCATATAATCCACCCCTTAAACTAATCAATCAAGCCAAAAAAAAAACTACTCCTACTCTAGTAGCTGGCATCAACCCCAAGAAAACCGCCCTGCAAAATATCAAAGCCATTATTAATTAGCCACTGACATTGTACTCTTCCTAGCCATTAGTTGTATACTGCTGGCTACTACATCTGGTTTGATTTGATTGTCCTTTCAGACATAGAAACAGTATCTGATGCAACCAGTGTGATGATAAGTACCTCATCCGTTCCAACTTATAAGTCATTTCAAGAATCTTAGAGAGTTAAAGTATCTCAAGTTTAATTAAAATTATAAAAAAAATTACATAGATTTATGACATTTATACTATGAAAATATAATTGATTAAGAGTCAACATTTTTTTGACAATTATTAGGAGGTGTGCAACCCAACTAGATGAAGAGTCCAATAATACTTAGTTAGCATTATAAATGTTATTATATCATCATATAAATTTAGTCAAACTTAAAATGTTTTGATTCTTCAAGATTTCTAAAATGACTTATAATTTAGGATTGAGGGAGTACTAAATTTTTCCATAACTTCTTGGTAGGAGTAGCTACTAATTAGATGTTGACAAAAATACTGAAATGGTGCAGTAGTAGTACTTATGATGCTGAATATAATACTGAGTTTTTTTCGCAAAAAAGAAAAGAGAGAATATAATACTGAAATGGTAAGATTTGTTTGGAGTTTGGACCCTGCTGTTGCTCTCTCTCTCTCTCCCCTAGGCCCTTGTGAAAGTTGCGACTTGCTTGCAGATCACTCCAATGATCGAGGCTCGCATGAGGGCACAAATTGAGCATCCCATCCCTCTCCCTGTCACTCACTCGCATCTAATTTTGCTGCTGGCCTTTCCGGGTTCCAATGATTGCCGGGAAGATGGTAACTGCCCCCCTGCTACGGAGGGGCTTGCTCTTTGCTTGCAACCAAAGGAGCAGGCCATGAGGAGTACTGCCGGCCGCTGCATCGGCTGCATCTGCATGCGATGCAATGCAATTCAACTACAGGGGAGGGGCCATGCCACATTGCCACGGCACGGCGAGAAAGCAGGGCCCTGTGGGGGGTGATGAGCCGACTCCCAGACCGCTGTACTGCTGTCTGCTGCTGCCATGCAAAAAATGGTCCCAAAACGCCCCTGTCTGCCGCGCCGATCGCCCCATGCTCACCTCATCACCTCCGACCTCTGCTTCCACCTTACTCCTACATCACTGCCTTTTTTTTTGCCCCTCTTCTGCTCACTGTAAATCCAAAGTGATAAGCAAGATCCACTTAACAATGGGCTTCTGATCCGAGGTAAACGGGCATGATGCAATTCGCTGGGTATGCAAATCTTACTGTCAGAGCTTAGTAAATACTACTACTAGTACTACCAGAGTACTTAATGACTGGTACCGAGAGGACCGACGATAATGACTGGATCAACGCGTTGTGTGTTTGCTTTTGTGCCGGTGTCTGTCGGCCCTGCGGCAATGGGGGACGGGAGGGACTTTACGCTTTACGAGTGGTGGTGATGGTGGCGGTGAAAAGTCCTAGTATGTGTGTGTATGTGTATGTGCATGGTCCTCTCTGCTTGTGCTTATGACTTTTACAAAGCGCACGGCGCCCGCTGATGCTGTGCTGCTGGCTGCAGAGCTTTTGTACGTGGCCTCTTTTGGCACTCCAATCAGGCTAAACTATGCAGGAGGAGTCTACTAAAAAGGCAATGACAGTGAGTGAAAAGAGGAGTAAATTAATGTAAGACCTGGAAAGAGAGGGTTAAAAAGCCGGTTAGTGCGTCGCGTCGTTTGTGCAGAGGACGACTAGCTAGCTAGCTCTAGCTGTTCATTGGCTGCTTGGCTGGCTTTACTAGTTGCTCATCTGCGGCGGCCGCTTCTTCCTTTCACAGATCGAGCAGAGAGATGTCTGTTGTTCTCTCTTCCCCTTGTTTGATTTCTTTCTTTGCTCTTCTTCTATATAGTTTTTTACAATATAATAACATATACTACTGTACAAGCCTTTTCAAAGGGGGATTCCCTTTATTATACTCGTACTCGTACTCGTAGCAGTATTTTTGTGCTCTTCTCACCAGCAGCGGAGCAGGCATGTGACTGTCAGCGCCGATCCCGATGCAGCGATTAGAATAAGCTGCAGAGACATCATGCAATGCAGTACTCCTACTCCGGCCTGTAAAGAAAACGTTTAGTACTCTAGGTGCCCAACTGTCTGGTGGTGCTCGCATCGCAGTAATTAACCCGCTGCTAATCCCTTCTCCATCACTTCATCCCTGCCTCAACCTCAACCGTACATATATACTGGTCCAGCTGCAAAGCTTACATTCCCGTTCGCAGCAGGATCACACAAAAAGTCAATGATGATCTGCAGGTTAAACTCACTCAGGCAGCCACCACACCGTACCCTCCTCTCCTCTCCGTTGAAATATGAATATAAAATTAATTATCCACTTTTCACATCAGTTTAATAAGTAAGCTTT
The DNA here is from genome assembly GCA_022036555.1 of Microstegium vimineum. NCBI lineage: Eukaryota > Viridiplantae > Streptophyta > Magnoliopsida > Poales > Poaceae > Microstegium > Microstegium vimineum. The sequence goes on from CM039137.1 coordinate 24,345,328, forward strand.
CGAGTTAAGTTGAATCGGTCAGTACATGCAACTCGTATTAGAGCCCAAGATCTCAGGAGTAAATCCTGGCTCTTTGCCAATTTAAGTTGTTTATTATTGAGTTAAACTAGCTTCGTCACCGGTCCAAGTCATCTACAGTAAGATTTTAGGCTGAACTAGTCATGCATGCAACTTTAATACTGTTTTTTTTTTTCACATGCTCTCTAATCATCATAACAAATACAGTAAGTTGCGACAGAATTGCCAACTTGGCAAAACCTCTCCATGGTACTAGTACTACCACACCCATGGAAAACCTTGGTAGTATTTGCACGTTCGCAACAGGACGATACGATCCGTCGCCATAAGTAGTTTCCTCCACACGAGAATTCATTATCTACGGCGAATCGGCGATTTAGATCGCGCCGGCCATTGACCAAATGTGCCATATATGTTTCTCTATTTGATTTTCAAATCAAATATAAAAAAATGGACAACACAACACAATTAAATGAAAATATAAAAGATCGCTGTGGTACGGCGTTGAAGCAGTGTCTGGCATCGAAACTGTTGGTGCAGTAGTTAGGGCGAAAATTAAAACCGAAGCGTGGAAGAATTAAATTTGGAGCGGAGGGCAGGCTCATCACTGGTACTCCTAGGTGTGGACGACGGGACGGCCCGAGGCTTTGCTCTGCTTCCTCCAGCTAGTACGTACCGACCTGTCCGCTGTCCCCCGTCCCGTCTCGTCAGCGCCACCGCCAGGCGCCAGCACCCCCAGGATTGGAAGGGGTCGGAGGGTCGGAGGGGCGATTTGCGTCCGTGGTTTCATTGGATCCGTTTCGTTTCGCTTCGTCTCGTTGTCTCGGACGGTGGAATTAAAAAAAGAAAAAGCTTTTTTTTTCGTTTGTTTGTTTGTTTGTTTGTTTATAGATCAGAATAATACTAGGAGACGGAATTCGGCAACGAGATGATGGTAGGTTTCCTCCCACGACCGCGAGTCAGAGCTCTCAAAAGCATGGTCAAGCACCGTAGTAGTACGTGCAGTGCAGGAGGGGTGCCATGGTCATGGCGCTGAAACATTCCAATATTTCTGCTACTACAAGTTGTGCATCTTTTGTCCACACTTGTCTAGGGAAAGCATTGTGAGTATATATTACACAAAGCGTAGGGTGAGCACCTCCGGTAGAAGTGCATTCCGTACTTGAATTCGTAATGGTGTATTTTTTTCTTCACTAATAATTTCTTTTCCTTTTTTTCTCAAATAGTTAATAATTTCCCAAATATTTCTTTAAAATTTAAAGATGAATATGCAATGATTTTCAAATAATACAAACCGATGGGTATGATTTTTGCGAGTCAATAATTCAATATTATTTATGTTTCTCCTCACTCCATCTTTCAATGCTTACAACTTCTATCATATATTACATGATGTTTTAGAATCTCTTGTACAGCAAAAAACAACACATCAGGCAAAAGACCAAAATGCCACTCAAGAAGCAGAGATAGAGATGTATTGAAAATTGAAAAAAGAGAAATGTGTATTGGCTTTGGAGCTTCGACGCGGGTAGGCTGATTGCCCGCCTTGATTAAGCCTTTAGATAGTGATCTCAAAGTTGACATAGCTAATACCAAAGTTGTAGTGGTCAACCTAAGCTATATGTTTGATATTGACAAAAAAAAATTATTAAAGTCGTCTAGAATCTCAAATATGTTTTAATTCACATGTTTTGGGACTCACTTTTTTTTATTTTTTTTTCAAACTATCTCAAATGAAATACATTCTATACCAAAGTTGTAGCACTTGACAAGATTTAAACTTTATAGTTAAAAGTTTTTCATCTGAGTTCATTTAATAGCCAAAATATTCAATATAAGATTACAAAAGCCTGATATAAAAGAGACGAAAGAGTGTGGTGTAGTTGTAAAGATGCAATAGTCTAGAGAGGCAAGTTGTGGGTTTGACTCTAGAGTCACGTGTTTTGGGTTTTTTTGGGTTTTCTTGAAAATATTAATGAATACGGACATATTGAAGCGATCACCTCGCCTGCCTCAAGAAAAATTTGTGTAGTATTATTTCTAGAGTTATATTAAGTTAAACTCTTTCAAGTTTTGACCATATTTATTGAGAAGAGCACCAAGATTTATGACACTGGATTGACATGAAATATATTTTTATAATATATTCATTTAATATCATAGATATTGTTGTCCTTTTCTATTAATTCGGTCAAACTTAACTATGCTAAACTTAAAGACATCTCTAGGAGTTGATTTATCCATGGACGTAGGAAGTATTGCAGAAGAGACGGAATAGATCCAATGATGCACTGAACGATACTCACTTTATTCTAAATTATGTTTTGATTTTTTTGTACATTAATTATGATATGTATATAAATATGTGTTTATCTAGATATATAGCAAACCTACGTAAAAGAAATAAAGTGACTTGTAACTTTGAAAGAGGTAGCATACTTTTGTGACAGAATAACTAATTAACAATGACTTGAAACCACGAGAATTGCTCGAAATAATACGGTGCCGTCTTCCACACGGCGGCAGCAAAGATGCCATTACGGGGTATTTCTGACTTCTACAATGTAACAAACGATGAATGGAAGCACGTAACTAGTAACAAAAGCTGCATGAAACCAAAAGAGGGCAAGAAAAAGGAAAGGGTGCAGTGCAGCAGAAGCAACAAGCAAGCCCGAATGACTCCTCCTTTTCCCTGAGTGGGGCGACTTGTCCACAAAGCATTTATCATTTTGAGGCAAAGCCATCGGATTTACGTTAGCCCGGCCTACTGTCCTGCGATTTCCTGCACGGCCAGGCGACATTTTTCCCGTGTACTCGGTCCTCGCAGCACAACAGTGGCCACCACCAGTCCACCACCACCCGCAAGGCCGCAAGCGAAGCGCCACTGTTTGGCCTGGCATGTAGAGTGGTACTGTACTGCATGCATAGCCGAAGAGGCAGCGCCATTGTTCGTACATTTGCCTCCTGTGCGAACTGTCTCGACGGATTTGGGATGAATGAGAGGCCCCGGCCATCTCGTTCCACGGACACGAAGAGAGGGGCCCGGCCTCGCCCTTGTTGACGCCGTTTTTAATGATTTTTTTTTGCGTTATTCTCGAGGTAGATGTTGCTGCCGGAGTGAAGGAAGGAAGGAATCTCGTGCCACTAGCAGTTGTCTCAAGAATCCGAAATGAGTAGGGCGGCATACATGTCGTGGTAAATGGAACGTGGTAGCACTCCCTCCGATCCGTCCATGGTTACAATTGTTTGGGAAGAGGCTTTGTAAACAATGTATTTTATTATGCCACTAGTACTTCATTCGGAGTTTGGACTGCCGGTGACATGCCACAAATTGCATATAACTAGGTGGATATTCCGCGCCTTGCTGCGGGTATTCCAGAGTCATGGCGGGTTACGGGTCAACCACAGCGGCTGGGGGAGTGACCGATCTTCGGTGTAGCCTCGTTAGAGGGTCATCGTAAACCTTAGTAGTTTCGAAGCATTTCACCCGAGGTCTCACTCAACCGAACCCTCTCCTCCTAATATACCGGAGGGACATCTCCCCTACCGGGAGTTCTAAAAGTTCTGTGTATGGATCATTCAGACGTTTTGAAGGCCCTCAGAAAATTCATGTGATATGCAGTATTGCCACGTTTTTCTCAGAAACACTGACTTCGGGTATTGCAAAGCCACGGCGGGCCACGGGCTAACTACGGCGGTCAAGGGAGTGATCGGCTTTCGGTGGATCCTAGCTAGAGGGTCCTCGTAAACCTTAGTGTTTTTGAAGCATTTCACCCCGAGGTTTCACTCAAACGAACCCTCTTCTCATAATATACCCGAGGGGCATCTCCCCTCCCAAGAGTTCTGGTAGTTTTGTGTATGGTTCCTTGAGGCGTTTTGGAGGACCTCAGAAAAACCATGTGATATGCAGTTTTACCACATTTTTGCTTAGAAACACTGGTTTCGGCCATGGAGGCGCACGAGAGAGTTATCAAAATATATCCATGTGAGGTCTTGTTTTGAAGAGTTTCTTGCGAGGAACACCATGGTGCAATTGGATTTTAATTATGATACTTGGTTTAGGTGCTATGGCTTTTTTCCTATTTCAAAATAAAATAGCTAGTGGGGAGATAAATGAGGGTTAGTGGGCTGATGACATCACCTAATGTAAGATGACATCACTTTTATCAAATACTCGAACCTGATTGGAGGGAACCCTCTGAGTGGGTTTTTGCAATATAAGAGTAGTAGATTTGATGATTAGTCGTCGATCAAAACTTCGGTGTATTGAGTTTGGACTATATCTTGCGTAAAACATACTCCCTCCATTCCAAACTATGTAAGTCCTTTTTTTTACATGCATGGCTTTTAATATGCACATAGATATAATGTCACGTAATGAAACCATATAACAGACACCTTTCAACTGTTCAAACCATATAGATTTAGTCCTCTAACTGGATTCAAAAGTGATTTATATTTTCTAATAATAATGAAATTTTGGTTTGATCTCTAAGTCATCGTTGATTGATTTTAAATCATAAAAATAGGAAGCTAATTCTAGTTTTCTTTTATAAAATTTTACATTTATTTATGCCTTGTTTAGAGTTATTGGAATATCAGTTACTTTAAGAAAATAATGAGCACGACTACAAGTAATAAAAAAATATACGAAACTAATTAAAAAAACTATATATAGACCACAAACCGGTAGATAATTTTCAGGAGAAAAACAGATTCTTTCTTTCTGCTTGTTTCGGTCTTGTTTTTCTAATCTGAAATACATTATTTAAGAATTTTAGGAGATCAAACAAGATTTTCGTTATTTTTATAAAATATAAAAGCTCCTGTAAAACCAACTAGAGGATCCAATTTGTTCGTTTTTTACCGTTAAAAAGTGTCATTGAAAATCTGACTGACATGCCACTTAAAGTTTGAATAAATATACTTTACCGTGAGAGAAATTTTTTGTATGCTTGAGCGAAGTTGCTCTCAAACCCTAACGCGAGTGACAAGTTCCGTAGTCTAAATTGTGTTTTACGATAGCATGCGCCGTAGTATCCACTGGACACTACTGCCAGCTCTGGACAGTATAGATACCGTACAGTACGTGTACGTGTTCATGTTTGGTGGGTAGACAAATGTGCCGGCCCACCGTTTCTGTTCGTATGTACTCCGAGTCCAATCCTAACGCGAGTACGTATTCACTATTCATGCCATTTATTAGCATGCTTATATCTATATCGATCTACGTGTACAGTACGTCCTAGCGCTGCAGATGAAGTACTCTGTCCCAGCAATGGGGTTTATAGAACATTAAAACCTGTGCTACGGGGGCTCCCCGTAGGTGTGTCTATCAATGAAAACAAGTTCAACGATTTATCTAATAATATTAATTATATTTAACTTTTTCGAGAAGTGAGAAAGACAATTAAAAAAGACCAAGAAAATATACAAGTATTATTTAATGGAGTAATTATTAAAATTGAAACCTTGCCCTATCGAAATGAAATGTGTCTTGTTAAAACATAGTACTACCTTTGTCTCAAAACAAATAAATTTCTAGAATCATTTCGAGTCAAACTATCTTAAGTTTGACTAACAGTATACAAAGGGTAAAAACATACTTTCTCTATTTTGAATTATAAGGCATTTTGGTATTTCTATGTTCATAAATTTTTCCCTATTTTCTATGTATTTAGACATAACATATAGATAGGTGCATAGAAAAAGTTATGAATCTAGAAAACTCTAAATATCTTATAATTTTGAACAAAGGGAGTACATGACACCAAAATAAATATGTTGTGAAGATATATTTTATGGTGTATCTAGTGATACAAATTCGGTGTTGATCAAACTTAATAAATATGCCCTTTTCCTAGTAAGTTATTCAAACTTAAAATGGTTTGACTTAGGACAACTCTCAAAACTAATTTAGGGTTTATTTGGATTCACTTATCTAAACTTTAGAGCCAAAACTAAAAAAGTGGTCTTAAGATAGCTCTAAACTTTAGCTCATCTTATATTAGAGCATTTCACCTTAAAATTGAGCTAAAGTTCTCTAAGGTAGAGAATCTAAACATGTCCCTAATTTGCGACGGAGGGAGCGGTAGTGCAAAAGGTTATGTAATGACCAAACTTCCACAATTTGTACTGACATGCCATTAATGTTCAAAAAAATTAAACCACATTTACTTTGGGAGGTACAAAAACAAGATGCATTTCTAAAATTTTGATCCAAATCAAGATTAATCTCAATAGAAGTTTTATGACCTAGTTTTTTAATATATCTATATTTTAAAATGATGTAAAAGAGTTTCATCCTTATAAAATTCTCTCTGTTTTTATTAAATCTTCATTATCTCTCTAGTTATTAATATAGTATCATATCAATATATTTAATATTCATGAAACTCTGCGGAGGCCACCAACATCATCGAACATAAGGGGCTGAAAACCTCAATCAGCCATATAAATAAATAAATTAATTAAAAAAGCTATCACAGCACACAAACAGATCGCAGCGGTTCCCATCCAATGGGTTCCTTGTTCTATCCTGGAATTAAAAACTGGAGACCATTTAAAATAATTTAGTTTTTGGCTAGTATACGATCTAACCCAGACTACCAAGCATCCTTTGTCCCCTTGTGGGCTGCCTCCCTCCCCAATTTAATGATTGGTTGATCTCTCAATTTCATGAGCCAAACAACCATCCCCTGCTTGGGGGACCATCACCTTCATCTCCTTCCTCTTCCTCCTTAAAAAAATTCCTATTAGAAAACAAAACACAAGCAAATTGTATTGGTCTTCTGGGTTTACTCCATACAGCACAGATAAAGGAAGCAGTAGCAGCAGACCAGCAGTGCATCTCCCTTTTCCCCTCTCCACCTCTCGCAAGCAAACTCACGGCACCGCCCCGCACCCACTTCTCAGTTCTCTCCAGTGCCGCTCCCTCTAGCTTCTTCCTCCCCTCCCCATTTCATGGCAGGAAAGGCTGAGGTGATGATGCCCCAGCGCTGGTACTCGCAATCTCTACTTCTTCTCTACTACCGCTGCTGTGCTAGCTAGCTCATCTCTCTTCTGCTTCTGCTTTTGCCTCACTCAGCCTGCTGCAAGCTTTTGCTTTGGTTTAGGTGCTTCTTTTCCACTCCTTTACTGTTCCCCCACTTTTGCTTGCTTTGTCACGCACACGAAAAGCTCCTGCCTTTACCTTCTCGGACCTTATCTCCGCCCCGTAGTGGGATTTGGTGGGAGCTGCGCTGTTTGCCCCTCGCGTTTCTTTGCTCAATTGGGGTCACAGCGGGTGCTGCGCGTGCTCGTGGCCGGAATTCGGGTTCTTGCGCGGTCCCCCTCCCCGTCCCCCTTGGTGATTGCGGACGCTCGCTCGCTGCAGATCTTTGAGATGAACTGCGGGCCGCCCGACCAGCTGCCGCCGGCGTCGGCGCCGGCGTGCTTCCTCAACCTCAACTGGGATCAGTCCATGGCCGCCGCCGGCGACCACCTGGACCCGGCGCTCAGCTCGATGGTCTCCTCCCCGGCGTCCAACTCGACGGCCGCCGCAGCAGCGACTGACGGCCTCGCTCTCCACGGGATCTCGCCGCAGCCGCAGTACGGAGGAGGCACCCCGCTCAGCTCGCCACCCAAGCTCAACCTCTCCATGATGGGCCAGTTCCACCACTACCCGCCGCCGCAGGTCGGCGGCGGCGGTCTGCCAATCCTCGAGAACTTGATGCCGATGGGCCATCTAGACCAGTTCCTCGCCGACCCAGGCTTCGCCGAGCGCGCGGCGAGGCTCTCCGGGTTTGACGGCCGCCACGGTGGATATGGCGGCGCGGCTGTGCCGGGACAGTTCGGCCTCCCGGACGCGGCCGGCCCCATCGGCGCATTGAAGGAGCTGGAGCTCGGGAACGGCCGGGACGAGTCATCGGTGTCCGATCCAGCGTCCGCCAGCGCCGAGATGGCGCTCGAGGGTCCTTCCGATGGCAATGCAAAGAAACGGAAGGCTAGCGGAAAGGGGAAAGGCAAGGACGGCCCCGGGTCCACCGCCGCCAAGGATCTCCTCGCCAAGGTACTCTCGTGCACAATTGCGTTGCTTTGGTTCCCCAATTCACCACACCACGTACGCAGTTCATTCAGGTTCGGGGGCAAAAGATTGGGTTTCATTCTGGGGGCGTTTTATTACAACAGGAGGAATCGAGTGGGAAACGGTGCAAATCGGCGGACGAGAGCAATGGCGCGGATGACAACAACTCCACCAAGGGCAAGGCCGCGCAGAGCAATAGCGAGAACGGTGGCAAGAAGCAGGGGAAGGACAAGCCAGCTCCCGAGCCGCCCAAGGATTACATCCATGTACGGGCGAGGCGCGGTGAGGCCACAGACAGCCACAGCCTCGCGGAGAGGGTACAATTCCCTCAGCCTCAATTGCATTGGCTCTTCTTTCTTGCTAGTATCATCCTTGCTGGCTGTAGATTTGTGTGTTGAGTTTTTTTTTCTCGCTTCTTCTTGTGAACAATTCATCAGGTGAGAAGGGAAAAGATCAGCCTGCGGATGAAGCTGCTGCAGGATCTTGTGCCGGGTTGCAACAAGGTACTCACTCAGTTGATAACAGGCACTTGCTGTCACTCGAGTACGTTGGGTGTGCTCAGATTTGAATTTGGAAAAATGTTTCTCGTTTCAGGTGGTTGGCAAGGCAGTCATGCTCGACGAAATCATAAACTACGTGCAATCCTTGCAACGGCAAGTCGAGGTATAGATATTTCCACTGTCAATTCACAGCTGGAATGACTCTGAAACTGCATGCGGTTCTTTTTGCCGTTTTAGAATGGAACAAGGGTTTGATGTGTTCTATCTGAACTCTTTCCTTTCACATCCATTTTTGCAGTTTCTGTCCATGAAATTGGCCACTGTGAATCCTCAGCTGGACTTCAACAACCTGCCTAACCTCCTTCCTAAAGATGTGAGGACACCCTGCGCATACATGATCGTTCACATTACTATGTTTGGTTCTTGGTATTTTAAAGGGAAGAATGGAGCATTTCACCCTGCATATCTCATACAGTATTTTCCAATTCTGTCTGTAATCAGATACATCAGTCCTGTGGCCCGCTGCAGAACTCGCATTTTCCGCTGGAGACCTCAGGTGCACCGCTGCCATACCTTAACCAGGGGAACCCTCTAGGTTGCAGCCTAACCAATGGCATGGACAGCCAGAGTTCTATGCACCCACTTGACCCGGCATTTTCCCGGACGATGAATTCGCAGCATCCTTTCCTCAACGGTGTTAGTGATGCAGTGTCTCAGGTAAAAATGCAACCACTGCCCTGACTCTCTTGTAAAAATGCAGCTGTCATATGCAATGAGACTGAGGATGAAACATCGATACGTCGCAGGTTGGGACTTTCTGGCAAGACGACCTTCAAAGCGTAGTTCACATGGATATCGGGCAAAGTCAGGAGATCGCTCCCACCTCTTCGAATAGCTACAACGGTATGAAAAAACAGTTTCAGCATCCTTTAGGCCACTAGTATCTTAGTTGATGAACATCGCTATATATGAAGTCTGATATCGAATTACCATTCAACAGGTTCATTGCAAACAGTCCACATGAAAATGGAGCTTTGACATAGCCGAAATTCAGTTCAAAGCTCGACGCCCCTGTATATACAGAAGAAGAGGACAGAAGCTTGCAGCGGAAGCACTGAGATTCAACCTAACAACGTTGGGCCGTAGCAGTGTTTTAGCTTCTAATTTTCCCTCCCCCCTGGTGTAATGATTCTTTGAACAAGATGTGAAGATCACCACGCTGGCGGTTGGTTGGTCGCACCACCTCCATCGCCTGTTTTAGCTGCAAGATCGATCGCCCTCAACGAATTGAATGCGGTGCATCCCAGTATATTCTCAATCAGACCCTTATCCTCCTCTCAAGCTAGAGGGAAGAAGAAGATCTGTAATATCATTTGTATTGCCATTATATTTGTAGCTGATGATATATATATATATTTAAGATAAGATCCCTATTCCTGTCATTCCTGAGCTCCCTGAGCTGGAACCCCCGTTCCTGAATGAATGAATGAATCATCACGACGTATAGACTCTTAATTCTGATACCTGCATCATGCCAATGGCATGGAATTGTTGTAGTACCTGTTGCTTTGTTGAGCTCAGCTCAGGAACCAGGATTTTTTTTTCTTAGTTCGAGAATAAATTCAGCCAAGAAGCGGGATCGTGTAAAAAGGACATATGGACAGAAGGAACAAGCAACTTGTGCTGGGAGTGGATTTGTGGGTGCTTTTTAGCTGTATGATAAGTACCCGAAGAAAGGGACAGAACTAGGCCAGGGGCTCGTAGCTGAGGACCCTCTATCTTGAATTATTTTCATTCAGGTTGTTTTTTTTTTGGCAGAGATGCTACCATGCCAGGCGTACACCAGGCATCACCATTCAGTGCGATGATGCTATGCTGCTTCTGCTCGTCTATTGTATACTTCCTCCGTCCCTAAATAACTGCCATTTACGTTTCTCAAGAAACTTTTTTAACTAAATATATATTAAAAATTATTAATATTTATACTATATAATTAATATCGTTAGAAAGATCTTTGAATCTAGTTTTTTAATAAATTTATTTGAAGATACAAATATTATACGTATTTTCTACAAATCAAGTCACCAACGGCGACAGTTATTTAGAAACTGAGGGAGTAGCTATTTTTTTTAAAAAAAAATAAAAGAGAGAGAGAGAGAGAAAAAGATCCCTCTCTTTAGACGTTAAGTAGTTAAGAAATGGAGCTACCAATCGACTTCAGTGAAGTCCAAATCATCCAGGCTGTGATCACGCGCCAGAACGGAATCAGCGGAGCGAGTTGTTCTGATCTCTCGCTTTCTCGAGCCTGACCCGACGATCTTGTGCAGGATATAGCTGAGCCTGAGCCATCTCCAAAATCATCAACGAATAAATTACACGCTAGCTACAACATCAGATTAGAGCATAATTTTTTTTTTGAGGATAACGATTAGAGCATAAGTAGGAACACCCCTGTTTCGTGTTTATTTACTGGGAACATTGCTGCGGCTGCTACTATTCCTATTCCTGACCAGATGCAATGAAACGGCAGCATGCATGAGCTGTAAAATTTGCAGCAAAAATAAGTGCGACAAGATCGTAAGTCACTGGGCAATTACTGTTCTGCGACCGGGAGGAGAGACAGAGGAAAGGTGAGACAGAGATGATACACCATTTATAAACGGCACAGCACAGGCCACAGGGAGAGAGGACGACGGTGCAACGTGATGTGTCCCGTCCCGTACCGTACAGGAGTCTTCGTGGCCATTGCTCCTCTTGCTAGCTAGCGAGATCGTGGTCGCCATGAACATGAACAACAGCCATCGCTTGCTTCCTGCTTGCATCCGAGATCGATCGACCATGGCCCCTGCCACACACGAGCAAGAGCAAGGAACGTTCTGTGTTAATTACAGAGAAATATCCAGCGGCAAGATGATCTTTCATCGTATCGTATATTCGTATGGTATGGTATGGTATGGTATGGTTGGTATGGTATGGTATCTGAGACTGAGAGAGAGGACCACGGCGAGACGAGATGCACCAACTGATACGAGCAGATTTTTCTGGTGCATGGATTGGATTGGTCAGAAGTGGGCGTTGTGTTGTGTTGTGGCCCCTCATCGTTTTTTTGCCATGTCTAGAGGCTGCAACTGCAGCTGGATCGAGCGCGGCGTGATTTTCTGTTAGCTTTGAAGCCAAGACTAGTGCGTCACCTGCCGCGAAAATGCTGCATTACAAAGGGGAAGGGGATGTGATGCGATCGCAACCACGTACAACCGCAAGTCAAACGCCTCGCTTTATTTTTCTTCTTTTTGGTTTGGTTATGTGAGATATGTGTATCACCAGCTGGCCCAGATCTGGACACCATATTCCGGGAAAGTCCGTTGCCAGCCAGCCACACCATGAAATCAAACTACTTTGATCGAGCACTTATATTCTATACTACGGTGCATGGTGTCACTGTCAGCGTTTCAACAAGAACGGACGCTACTACTAGCTCCGTCCCAAAAAGCGTGCAGTTCTAGGTTTGATCAAAATTAAATTATTTTAAATCTAACTATATTTATATGAAAAAATATTAGTATCAACATCTACGATTTTAAATACACGTTTCATGACTTCAACTAAGAGTACTAGGACTGAGCCACTGACATTAGTACGTCAAAATCCATTCATACAATCGACACACCATAGGAGACATGCAATGCCAAGGTGAGCCCCTGACTGGACTGCATAGGCGTGACAGCAAAATATTGGGCGCCTTTTCTGAAGCCATCGAGTCTGAAATCTTTTGTTAGCCTGCATAGTAGTAGTACAGTAGTACATGCACAAAAGAAAGGGCTTGAACTGTCCATATCCGTTCCAGCTTTTGCATCGGCCATGCAATGCAATCATGAAAGCCAAGATCAAGTGAAGCCATTGTTGACCTCTGTAGCTAGCCCTGCTACTACAAAGTTAGCGTCCCTCTCTCTCTCTGTTTTTTTTTCCACCCAGAAAGATAAGCCGCGTGTATATACAAACCGAACCGCAACGCAAGATTTCAGGCATTGCAATGCATTGCATTGGACACTCTGAAAGACTGAAACGATGATTAGTGGCCCACGAGACAGAGGGAGGCATGTCAGGTTCAGGTTTAGCTCATCGATCGATCGATCGATCGCCAAGAGGAGGAGGGCCCCTGCACTGCAACTGCCGAGTGGCAACTGCAACCAAGGCGTGTAGGCGTGCATGCATACCAGACACTGGCTGGCTCGCAGTTGGCATGATGGAGATCCCCCTCCTAATCCGCGGGGCGCCCATTGCTGCCCACCCGACAGAAGCAAAAGCGCGCGAGGCCGAGGCGGGGGGCGCACAGGCGCCTCTGCATGCCATCTGCCTTCCATCGGCTGGTGACCCGTCGGCGTTGCCGCAAATCCCCATCGGCAGGTATAGATATAGACCCTCGTGTCTCGTCGCCCCCCTCCTTCATCGGACAGGTACACAGATCGATTATTGCGTCCACCACCCCAAAAACCCAGCCCACACCGTCGTATATATCGTACGAATGCGGGTGCAGTCTATAGCCTGACCTTGTTGCATGCGTCGGACTTGTATTCCTTTCCTGTTTCCTCTCTCTTTTTTGGGGGAAAAAAGCAAACCAGGCAACATAGTACGTACTACCATGGTCATGGTTCGTGAATTGTGATTTCTTGTGTTTGCAGTTTCTACGGTGCAGGGAGGAGGAGGCGTGGAGGGCGAGTGGTAGGTTGACAAGTGCCCTATCTATCTTGGGTGGGGAGTGAGTGAAGATGAGGAGCAGGAGTGGCCCTCCTGCAGGCTCCTGTTCCAGTGGCCTGCGTGCGTTGGTATGTGCCTATCAGGCCGGCTGCGCGCCCCCCGTCCGCCCGTGGCCCCGACCCTTCCCACCGCCGGCCCGCCCGGGCATGTGTGCGTGTCACCACCTCCATGGCACACTGCTCCCGCCCGTGTACGGAGTATGTACCTATACCTACCAAAGTATAAAACGTAAACGTACGCGGCGGCCTGCCACCTCGGCTCGATCCTGACCACGCTCGTGCTCTGCTGCCACCGTCGGTACCTACCGACTATAGCAGCGAGCACTGGTGTGTGTGGGCGCGGCAATGGGGAAAATGTGCGGGGAGGCCGGACGGACGGACGGCGACCGGCCGCGGCACGACACGGACACGCCCCCCTCCACCCGTGTCTCGTCCCGTGCGGCCACGCCGTGCAGCTTGCGACCATCGGTCCGTCAGCCAGCACCCCCCGTGCCAAAATAGAGGGCCTCCCGCCGTTCGTGCGGTGGCGCGCGCGCCCGTGCTGCGTTGCGTTGCGCTGCATGCGGTCCCGGGACCCCCCGCATTCTCCTCCCTGCACCTGCACGGCCGCGTCCGGGCGCACCGCACGGGGGTCGCGAAACGAAGCGGATGGCGACGGACTCCGCGGTCCGTGGGATGGGTTTGTGCCGCACGGACGCGGCCACGGGGGCCTCCGTCCTCATGGGTGAGGATTCCGGGTCTGGGGCGGGGCGGGGCGGACGCGCCGGCGAAGGCGGTGGTGGCTCGGGGGGCGGGGAGCGAGGAGCGAGGACGTGACAGGGTTCCCCCGGGGCACGCACACGACGCATTAGATCGGTCGGATTGGTGACCGGGACGGATGGTTGGGTGGGGTCCCGGACTCGACGTGGCTTCGAGGCCTGGCCTGGCCGGCGTGCAGGGCTAGGATTGGCTCCTTGCTTAGGCTGCATGCACACGCCTAGGTGCTCGCCTCTGCTCTACGTGACCGGTGGAGCGAGCTGGTCTCTATCCACTATCGCTCGCTGCCGGTCGTGGTGTACTTCGCCTCAGGGGCTGACGTTACCGTACAGTACTGCACCGCGGCTTTGTTGTTGTAGCTCTACTGTACTTGCAGAGTAGTCGAGCATCTGGGTTAGCCTACAAAGGCTACACAGCTGTCGGTTCACCGTTCACGTGGCCTAGACTGTAATCGAGCATCTAGCCAGGTCCAGACCAAAAATTCGTGAGATTTGGATCATAGAAATTTTATTTAGGTACCAATTTTTTTTCATAGGATTCAGTTAATTTCGACAAAAAGAAAACACATAAATAAACAAAGAAAAAAAAATCTGCACTATCCAACGCGACCTTACTGTGTTGAAAAAAGATGCATGTACGTACTGCAGTTATTAACCAGCTCTGGCATTATAACCTGAAATAAACCCAACACAAGTACGCAGGTACTTGCGCTACGCCGTAGCGCGTTGATGGATGGAACTAGGCACGCACTTCAACTATAAAGACGGGTGATAGATGCAGCCAAGCACGCTATACGACGGTGCACGATCACCCCTCATCAAAAAGAGAAGAAAAAATGTGCGCGCAGACTGCAGACCCAAGTCAACATGTCCTCCGTTTCAGGACTGGGGGGGAAATGCAATGTAGTGGATGAACTGGCAAAAGGAAGGAATTCCATAAGGGATCGTCTCGGGTGGCGACTATGGCCCATCAGTTTCTCGTGTTATTAATGCGGCCCAATTTCTCCTCGTCCAAATGCGGCCAGCCCAAGCAAGCAATGTCAAAACAGGCCCAATAAGTAGCCCAGCTCGTGACATGCTACTACATCCCCTCCGTTGAAAAACACCCAGCACCCCGAAGTACAATCCGACGGCCTGGAACCTCCGCCCCACCGGCCAGGCGGCCACCGAGCCAACTGCAGCTCCGCGCTATCAGCTGAGAGAGCTCCCGCGGCCCGCCCACGTGATTTCCGGAACAGGGGAGGCAGCGGCGATATGCCGATTACAAATAAATAGCCCACGCGTTCCCCAAATTCCCCCCACGAGCGCGACGCGTCTACCGCCATCATCCATCATCTCCCCGGAACAGAAACGCGTGACTGAACTCATCTGTCCTCTCCAGTCTCGTTCGTCCCGTACGGCGGGCGCGTACGCGGAGCCTCGACGACGACGGGAATTAGGGTTCGGCGGCCCTTCCAGAAGCTCCGGTCACCTATCGGAGCGCGGCGATGCTCTCCATTTACGGCCGCGGCGGGGGCGCCGTGGCAGCTGGGGAGGAACAGCGCGCGCCCTACCCACCCCTTCCTCCCTACGCGCGGCCGCAGCAGCTCGGCGAGGCGATCGATACCCTAATACTGAACACACTCCAAGGTTCGGACCGCTCCTGGACCCCCGTTCCGTCGGAATTAATTTCGTGGCGTCAAATGATCATTTGCTGGGTTTTGTTGGTTGGGTTCAGTTGATGAACGCACGCGGCTCAACATCGCTCAACAGAGTTACAACGCAGGGGATTTCAGAGCGGCACTGGAACAGAGCAATGCCATTTACAGGGAGAACCCCGGCGCTTGGAGAACCTCCTGCTGCTCGGCGCCGTTTATTTCCAGGTTTTTAGTTTCAGCGAAATTCAGGCTCTCATACCTTCTTCTCTGTGTATGTATTCGGTGCGTTGCATTGATGCCTTTTCTCTTATATATAATAAAAATGTTTTAGCTGCGGGAGTTTGACATGTGCATCGCGAAGAACGAGGAGGCTGTTGCAATCCAGCCCAATTTTCCGGAGTGCTTCAACAACATGGCGAATGCGTGGAGGGTGAGGCCATTTCCTTGGGAACATTATGGTAGTAATGAGCTAGATTATGTTTTTTTTTTTGCATGGTTCAGTACATTTTTTTCTTATTGCCTGTTGCAGGAGAAAGGCAACATAGATCGTGCCATCCAGTGCTATGAACATGCAATTCAGGTAAGCGTACTATCTGATGACAAACCAGGGGCCAAGATGTATGTGAATTGAAGGTGGCAGTGATGGGGTTCATAGGGAAGCACACTTCTATGGGTTTTTTCACTTACTTTACTTTACGTTATGTTATTCTTTGTAGCTCCGACCCACCTTCGCTGACGCATTCTCAAACTTAGCGAATGCTTATACCCGAAAAGGAAATCTCGTCAAGGCACGCACGTGTTGTCATCAGGCGCTTGCATTAAATCCTCGTTTGGTAAATGACAGTTACTTTTGTTAATTGGATGCTAGCGAATGAAATCTCCCAAATTGACCACACCTTTGTTTTTATTGATCACATTACAAATTTAGGTTGATGCCTATTGCAACCTTGGTGACGTGTTGAAAGCACAAGGATCATACAGCGATGTAAGTGGGGAATCAAAAAACTCATCTATCCATGACATTATTAACCAATCTGTATCGAATTTATTTTCTTTGTCACCATGCAGTTGTGCTTCATTTCAATTTTTTTTATCAATCACCCAGAGAGTTGCGTATCTTTGTAATAAGAAGGATAAAAAGGGTAAGAGAACCTTTACAAAAAGTATACACAGACCCAACTCACCACTTACTCTAGGAAAAAACCAAAGCAAAAAAAAAAAAGAAAAAAGAAAAAAAAAGATCAACCAGAGATATGGTCTAGACCAAAGCCTGCGACGGGGCAGTTAGATATGAAATACTGTTTGCTCCAGGCAGGCCTTAAATCTCATCTCATCCCCATCAAAGACAAACGATTGCAGAGATTCCAAAGGGACCATGCCCATAAATTTATTTGTTGGTAATTTTAAGATCACAGTTTAGTCCAAAATGAAAATTGCACATTTTGTTTGTTATTCTTCCTTGAACTAAGATCCATTGTAATACTACTTCGCATCAATCAATGAGACCGGTGCGCACAATAATTTGGAGATTCATGCAATTTCCATCTGGTGTAGGCATACAATTGCTTTAGAGAGGCTGTACGCATATTGCCTAGTTGTGCAAGTGCATGGTGCAATATTGCTGGACTCTTCATGCAATGGGGAGATTTCAATAAGGCAGCTTTCTTCTATAAGGTGTGTACTCTGCACTGACTTGACATTGCTTACTGCATAGCTCTCCTTAGACTATATATCACTGTTTTATCGTGAGTCGATCCATAAGTTCATCAAGGAAACATTTGCAAAGAATTTAAAATTCGAGTTTCTAAGCCATGTAGACTCTTGTTTAAGACATGGAAGTTTTTTCCTAATTCTCTTGTAGTGTAACTGCTACCTTTTTTTTTTCTCTCTGAGGAACCACTGGTGCAACAACATTCTCACTTTTTAAGATTTTTTTTTTACATCGTAAGGAAGCAATCAAATTCAAGCCGTCATTTTATGGTGCCCATTTGAACTTGGGCAATCTTTACAAGGTATACTATTCTGTTTATCTTTGATGCTAGCTTCAGGTGGAAATATTTTTCTGATTCATTGTGCGTAACGATACCTTTTAGGCTGTTGGAATGTGTCAGGATGCAATTATATGCTACAAGAATGCAGCACAGGCATGGCCACAAAATGCAGTAGCTTATGGTGAGTGTAGATTTTCTCTGTGGTTGATATTAAGTAAGAAAGCAATAACTTCGATTTACCCTGTGGTTCATATTAGCTAAGAAAAAAATAATTTAACCATTACTTAGCAACTGAAACTTGACTTGTGGGATAATAGTTACTCTATATGATACAATGAGTTAATTCTTTCCCTAACAACGGGATATAGTTATTTGGATCAATTCAAGATTGTTTCTTAGGATTTTGCTGTTATCAGTTAGTTCTAGACATTGTTCTACATTGACTAATACACTTGTAGAATCAATGCATTATTAATGATTATTCATGGATGACATGGGTTTGTGAGTTTGTCTGGATGATGCTGTCTCTTTCAGGTAGTCTTGGTGACGCCTACTATGAACAAGGCCAACTGGATCTTGCTATTATAAGCTACAGGCATGCCACTAATTGCAACCCATCTTATGTTGAAGCATACAATAATCTGGTTCGTTTTTGGCATTCATCTATGCTTTTAGACCCTCACTTCTTTTGCCATTCATCTAATTATGGCACTTATGTTTGTATTCCACTGGAAGGGAAATGCTTTAAAAGGATCTGGAAAATGCGACGAAGCGATCTGTTGCTACCAGGTTGCCATCAATCTCTTAATTCTTTTATGTTTTCATTTTTTTTAATCGTAATGTAAATTCAGTATGTCATGTGCACTTTGGTGTTGGCAGACATGCCTTGCTCTTCAACCTAATCATCCTCAAGCTCTGACAAACCTTGGCAATGTTTATATGGAGAGGTGATTATTGTTAGGATGTGGTCATTTATTTGGATTGTTCAAAGAGTTATACTTTGGAATTATTTGCAGGAGCATGCTGGGCATAGCTGCTTCACATTTCATGGCAGCGCTTGCAGTTTCTACTGGATTATCTGCACCTTACAACAATTTAGCAATGATTTATAAACAACAGGTACTTGTGCTATTGAACTGCGGTTCTGCCAAATAACTAGCTAGAAACGAACTTTTGTTTAACATGCAATTCTTGAACATTGTCTTGTGTTACAGAATATTTTTCACCTAGAACATGACAATACTTTTTCTTATTGTTGAAATAGGGAAGCTATGATAATGCCATAGCATGTTATAATGAAGTACTCCGTGTTGATCCTTTGTCTGCGGACGGTCTTGTTAATAGAGGGAATACATTGAAAGAAGCAGGCAGGGTCAGTGAAGCAATTCAAGACTATTTGCAGGCTGCTGCTATTAGACCAACTATGGCTGAAGCTCATGCAAATTTGGCATATGCGTATAAAGACACGTAAAACAGTTCCTATCTCAATGTCCGCAATTGGAATGTACACTTAAACCATATGATTAGCCATACTACGTTATGTTTATATGTTGTCATCTTGCACAATCATTTCCAGGGGCCTATTGGAGTCGGCAATTGTTTGTTACAAGCTGACCTTGCAATTACGCCCAGATTTTCCTGAAGTTACCTGTAATCTCTTGCACACTCTACAGGTGCGGTAAAATGTTTGCCACACCATTACTCCCTTTATTCACCATGCACAGTCTTCTATTATTACTTAATAATGATAAAAGGGAATATTTTTTTACATTAGGAAAATGTAGGAATTATTCGAGTGACCATGTAAACTTTGGTGGTGTATTAAGCTTACATATGAGTGGACACAATTTGTGGTGAAAAACTGATTTTCGTAGCACCTAGAATTCTTGTTATCATAAAAACCTTGATTTACAATTTTGTAGTGCGTATGTGATTGGGATGACAGAGAAGAGAAGTTCATCAAGGTAGAGGGGATTATCAGGCAGCAAATACAGGCATGAACTTTTATTCCTTCCTTGTTTATCTGTTTTCTTCATATATTTGACTTAAGGAGTGTTTTCTTAATCTGTCATTGTATTTGACCATTGTTCTAGATGTCTCTTCTCCCAAGTGTGCAACCATTTCATGCCATGGCATTACCGATTGATCCAACTCTTGCACTGGAAATCAGGTGAGACTTCTTTTCTTTACTGACCTCTGTAATCTTTATAGAATGAATTCATGGCAGTTTGAAGACCACATTTTGCAAATCACAATGTTTTGACTTCTTTATTCTGTTTTAGTAAAAAATATGCAGATCATTACTCTTTGGTTGCTTCGCGTTTTGGTCTTCCTGCGTTCACACACCCCTCTCGTACTCCTATCAAGACTGATGGCAGAACTTCTCGGATTAGGATTGGGTGAATTATCTTCCTTTGCTAAATAAGATTGCTCTGACATATGCATCGTTGCTCCCTGACTAAATCCTGTTTGTTCATTTGGTTTTTAGATATGTGAGTAGCGACTTCGGCAATCATCCTTTGTCTCATCTCATGGGATCTGTATTTGGAATGCACAACAAAGACATCGTAGAGGTTGATCAGTCTTTTGCCCTGCCATTTTGATATATTTATTGCTATTCTGTTGAAGGAAACATAGTTATTTATGAATAATTCTTCAGGTTTTCTGTTATGCACTGAGCCGAGATGATGGTACTGAATGGAGGCAACGTATTAAGGATGAAGCAGAGCATTTCACTGATGTGTCAGCAATGCCATCTGATATGATTGCTAAAGTTATAAATGAAGATAAGATACAAATTCTTATCAATCTTAACGGATATACAAAGGTAGTATATATAAGTATATTTACTGGGACAATTGATCAGCGTTCCATTTTAATTCAATGTACATATTACCTTTTTTTCAAGTTTTATTTGTTTCTGGTTTATTGATTCCATTGTACATCACTGAACTTTG
Source organism: Microstegium vimineum (assembly GCA_022036555.1). NCBI lineage: Eukaryota > Viridiplantae > Streptophyta > Magnoliopsida > Poales > Poaceae > Microstegium > Microstegium vimineum. The sequence goes on from CM039137.1 coordinate 24,366,005, forward strand.
TGCTTTCTGCCCCCCAAATTGGTACAGTTTCCCATTTGCATAAGCTACCTAATAAGAATCCTAGCGATACTTTACTATTCCATTTTTTTTTACTAATCTTGGAAATGCATGAACAGTCGGACTCAATTCATAAACTATTCTGAAGGATATCATTAGAACTGAGAACTATTCAGCAATTCAACTCTTTAATTTGGGGCAATAGTTTGTAATTGAGTTTTCTCATCCACAACTCCCATTTGTGTAATGTGGTTTTGCTGTGCTGTATACTCCCTCCGTCCCTAAATAACTGTCTTTCTCACTTTCCAAGAAATAACTTTAATTAATTTTATATAAAAAATTATTAATATTTATGATACATAATTAATATCATTAGATAGATCTTTTGATCTAGTTTTTTAATAAATTTATTTGGAGACACAAATATTGCACGTATTTTATATAAATCTAGTCAAAGTTGTGACACGGAAACCTAAAACGACACTTAATAAGGGACGGAGGGAGTATGTTTTTATATAGCTTTCTATTTGTATCGAAGTTATGATGTTCTTTTTTTTTTCGGACGTGCTAAGAATGTTTTTCATTAAGGGGAAACCAAGTGCTAACCACAGTTGTAGCAAGCCTAGGCTTAACCAATTACCGAGTACAAGATTAGCAATTTATATTACAGATATTGAAATTTGGGACAGAGAGTATGCTAGAAAACACAAAACAAAGGGCGAACATGAAGCTCTTTAGCATAGTAATCTCGAAGTGCTGTTTTTACTCTTTGCAATAAAGTTTGTATGTTGTTTCAGGGTGCAAGGAATGAGATTTTCGCCATGCAACCTGCTCCAATCCAGGTTTCTTACATGGGATTTCCTTCAACTACTGGTGCTAGTTACATTGATTATTTGATTACTGATGAGGTAAAATATTGAAATTTTGTGCCCTAGCTTTATCAAATAGCAAGGCCTTTCTTTTCCTTCATATTAAATTTGAATTAATTGTTATGGCAGTTTGTCTCTCCGTTGAAATATTCTCATATATACTCAGAAAAGCTTGTCCACCTTCCTTACTGTTACTTCGTGAATGATTATAAGCAGGTATGTATTGTATCATATCATATTTTATCAGGGAAAAGTTACTTTGAAAATGCCTCGTAAGATAAAGTAATGCTGGAGTACCTAACTGTTATGGTGCATATGCAACAACTAAATTGAATAAGATTTGCGTTAATTCTGCTTTATATTCATAATGTCTATTGCTTTGATATAGAAAAATCAAGAAGCTCTTGATCCAGTTTGCCCACACAAACGAGCCGACTATGGCCTTCCAGATGACAGATTTATTTTTGCATGCTTCAATCAGCTGTACAAGATGGACCCAGATATATTCGACACCTGGTAAATCCATATTATGTCTTACTGCTAGTATGCATTTCATGTAGGTTAAATCAATCTTATAAGTAACTGTTATCATACTTTAACCACTAGTTCCAAAGGTAGCATATATGTGTAAAACCAACTAAATTGTAATTCTAAAAAATTATTCTTTAGATTAAATTGCATATATATTCTTCATGTATCCAATAAAAATATCCATAAATATATAGATAGTCAAGGACTAAATTTTTTTGGTGTAAATGTGACTTCCCTCTTTTAGATGCTAGAAAATAGTATAGTAAATAATATACCAATCATGTTTTAACTGATGTATTCGTATGGCTTCTTAGTTTCACCTATATTTATTTTGTCAAAAATCAGGTGCAATATTCTCAAACGTGTGCCAAACAGTGTCTTGTGGCTGTTAAGATTTCCAGCTGCTGGAGAGATGAGATTGCGTGCATGTAATATCCCACCCCTAATTTTCTCGCTTGTGCAGATTATGCATTGCCACCTGCATTTTCCTAACTGTGCACTTCTGACAGATGCAATTTCAAAAGGAGTAAGGGCCGATCAAATAATTTTTACAGATGTTGCTGCAAAAACTGAGCATATAAGGCGCAGTGCCTTGGCAGATCTCTTTCTCGACACGTAAACCATCCAAACTTCCTCATCATAGATACTATTGGTCATTGTTTTGATTTTATTTGCGAATCTCTAACTTCAGAAGTTGTTGGATGAACAGTCCATTGTGTAATGGCCACACTACTGGTACAGATGTGCTATGGGCTGGCCTTCCAATGATTACTCTTCCTCTGCAGAAAATGGCAACAAGGGTTGCAGGTTCACTCTGTCTAGCTACTGGAGTTGGGGAAGATATGATAGTCAGTAGGTTAGACTTCACATCTAAGAAAACTGTATATTTCTCTCATCATTGAATTTTTATCTCTCATCGTTGAATTTTTAATTGTTATCTGGATTTGCTGTTATTCAGCCTGAAAGAATATGAAGAAAGGGCTGTGTTTTTAGCCACGAATCCATCAAAACTTCAAGCTCTTACAAACAGGCTCAAGGCTGTTCGGATGACTTGTCCTTTGTTTGATACATCTCGATGGGTAAAATTTCAACCTTGTTTCCACTCAGTACCATTACATTCAGAGTTAATAATTTCACTTTGTTTTAAAAAATGCAGGTAAGGAATCTGGACAGGGCATATTTGAAAATGTGGCATCTTTATTGCTCTGGTAGCCATCCTCAACATTTTAAAGTGGTAGAAGACGACACCCACTTTTCCCTTTGACGGATAAATAAAGTTAGCGGATCATGTAAATATCATATGAGGTAAGTATATTAGGGTTGGCGATATGGGAGGCAGTTTCATTTGAGGCATCCACCACAACTTCTCTAGACGCTGCTTAAGAGGTAACAGAAGCCTATATTCGGTCCTAATGCTTGAAATGACAAACAGGTTCATATTAAAATCTTTTGGAACAGAACTAATCTGATGATGGGTTTTATGCAAAACTAATGTGTCAGATGGCTGGGCTCTTAGGGATCCTACTAATTTTCTGTTGTCGAGCCCCTAGTGAACATTAGGCTACTATTAGCCAAAGAGAGCGAGGCTGTTCCGATCAATGCTAAGGGTGTGCTTGGTCTGAAGCGTTGGGTATTCTGGACTTATCTGTTCGTTAAAATTAAAGGGTGGAGACCTCGTGTCTGCCAATCTAGTGGAAATGACCGGCTGTTCGGCATCATTCTGGTGATGGTATTTTTTTGGTGCGTTGATTTCACCGTTTGCTAGGACTAACTTCTGATGAACGAGATATGCAGATTGATTGGTGCCCGAGCTGGAGGACGCGATGTTTCCTCTTTCAATCAGTCCGCTGATGCACCTTTTTGGACCTTCTGATGCTTGGCCTGCGTGACGCCTGCCCTACCAATAATGACCCCTCTTCTACAGACTTCACTTTGCAGGTTATCACTCCTTCGAGGCTGGTGCAACCAGTAAAGGTTGACCTTCGGTGTGCAACGCATCCAGTGCCCCTGCGTGCGTCATTCGCTGATCCAACTATACTAGAGTAAGCATAGCTATTCAGCGGCGCATTGGGCAGTGGAGAACTTCCGCACTGCAGTTTCTGCGTGCGTCATATGTTTGATGCACAGGGACAGCTGCAGTACGGAGGAGCGACACGTCGTGGCTGCGTGCCACGTCCTCGACCCACAGTAAGAACGTTCTGTTCGCTTGCTCGACATGCGTCGATGCAAGTGCCCGACGACGAGGATGAGGTAGGTATGCTTAACAATTAGGGAGAAGAGAATTAAAGTCTCGGCAGCCGTTCACGGTGAGTCTGACGACCGAGGGAAGCCCTCATCGCATGAGGCAGTGGATGACAGAGCTTACCGCAGTTTTGTTGAGCAAAAAAAAGGTTCGTTTGGTTAATGAACAAGGGCCAATTTCGCAAACTATCACAGTAAAGATTCGTGCATTCTCTTACAACCCGACAAGTTTTGGGAATGCCAATTATTGGCGTTTGTAGGATTTGTTTAAATCCCTAGATAAATCATGAACTTTGCCAAGTCATGTAAAACGAGCACAGTTTAAATTGGACATGACAATGTCCAGATGTGCCGAGGATATGAGGTGCATGTGTACTTACTCCAGTTCTACGCACTGGAGGAAGAAGCTGGTGCAGACGGTACGCGGAAGCTGACTACGAAGTCAGGCCACGAGGGATCGGATAACAGCGGCCGGCGACTGACTCGGATGATCACAAGGACGACGGGTGAGAGCCATCAAGGTGCACCGCTTGGAACCCATGCTGCTGTCGTTTGGCTTGGAGCAGCTTGGATTTTTCTTAATGCACCGGCAGTACAGGAATACTCCTGTGTAGAGAGTCTAAAGCAGTGTGCGCATGCAAACTGCACTGCATGGACACGTGAAGGATGTGCATGGTGAAAGGCGCGCGGCGGGCGGGCATGGTGCTCGGCTGCTCGCACCACACGCACTGCTGTCCGACGTAGCTCTCCGGTCGACGACAGGGCGAAGCGTGAGCACATGCTGATAAAAAAAACGTTAAATGTGTGCTCTCTTTTTCTCTATTTTGTCATTGTTCACTGATGTTCTTCCTTTGGAAGAGTGTTCGCATGCGTGCACGTTGATAACTGATCAGCATATCTTAACTTGTACAATAATAATCAAAGACGTAGCGTGTCCCAATGAAATGGAAAGAGGGAACGTGAGGAAGGTAGCTATCCATTCTCGGCTGACTCATCAAATAAACCAGCTGCTCTGAGTATATAGACAACACAAAAGTGCAGCTTTTTGCTTGCCGTGTACTGACATGGCTCCGCATCACAGAAAACATCAAAACAAACACCTCTTATGCGGGCTCCAAGCTAGCACTGCGTAGTCAAATGGCACCGTGTCATTATGGATCAATGTTCAACAATGAACAGAAATATCCGCACACATTCAATCGAAACTCGATCACTCGTTGACATTTATTTATTTTGATTCGAAAGCTCTGATGAACAAAGCAGCCTGCTTCTTACTTATGAAAGCACAGCGATTTATTCTCACTCTCTCGGTCTCTCCTCTCTTTGTACAGTAGCCTCTGCGCCGCAGCGCATAGTTCTCTAGTAGTACGTTAACTTATGCAAAACACAAGCAAAACTTTATTCACCCTCCATGGTCTCCGAGAAGGCAGACCTCGATCAGCAGACATGGTAGAACGGTACGGTGGTAGCGCGCGCCGCCGCTCACTTGGCGGCCGACGGCGCGAACGTGAGCAGAGTGCGCGACTCGAGCCAGGGCTTGACGACGACGACGGCGTCGAACACGCGCTCGCGGGCGTTCTCCTTCTCCACGCCCTCCTCCACCGCCGCGACGCGGAGGTAGTACTTGAGCCCCGACACCACCTGCCGCTGCGCCGCCACCACCCTGCCGAACTCGAGCCTTTCACCGCCGCCGCCACTGAGCTGCCGGTTGTACTCGGCGACGGAGAACCGGCCGAGCTCCTGCACCTCCCTGTCTCCCTCCACGTCCCGCACCTCCGTCCTTGCCCCCACCTTCCTCCCGCGGTACTCGTCGCTCGGTTGCCGTATGCCGCTCCCGCCGCCCGCTAGCTCGTCGGCTCGCGTGGACGCCGACGCCAAGGCGCCGCCGAGCAGCACGGCGAGCAGCAGCATGCAAGCGCCGAGCGCACGATCCATCGCAGCCCGCGCCGCGTGTGTTCCGCTCTGCTAGCTTCTTCTCACTAGTAGTGTACGTAGCGCGCTGTGGTGTGTCAGTGTGTACCGAGTTTGAGACAGCTATCTAGCTTGTGATGACCGCGCAGTGTGTGCTACGGTCTCGCCATTATATAGGGGGAGCACGCCTGCCTCTGCTTGGAACGGAAAGGCGTCGCCGGGTTTGGAAGGCTTGGCGGCTTGGGTGGTACTGGTGCGGACAAACGCGGCGGGTAGTAGGTGCATGAACTGCGCGTCCCGAGGCGGCAGCGGCGGCGCCGCTGGAGGGATAGGGACGAGAGGAGGCGGGCGAGCGGAGGACACGTCGGGCGTGCTCGCGAGGGCGTGGTGCCGCGTAGACGGGGCTGCGCGCATGGGCTGGCTATGTATGACGCGGCGCCACCGCGCGCTGGCACCTGCTCTGTGCGGCGCCCGGACCTGGAGTGTCCGGCCGGCACCACGGCTCCGGCCTCCGGCTCTGGCTGTCAGAAACATGCGCTTGGATTTGCTCCATTGATTTGTGTACATGTATCTCCGATCCACATTGAGCAACAGGATAAGAGCACAAAGAACTAACATGTGAACAATTTTCGCTTTCAAGGTAGTTTGATCGAATTTATAGAAAAAATATTGATTTTATTATAATAAATAAATATTAGTAGATTAATAACAAATTATGTTTTAATAGTAAACTTTTTTGGAAAATGTATGTTCATACTATTTTTTGGAGGTAAGGATTTTTTAGAATAGCGCACGTCTAAACTATAGTCTAAACTATAGTCTGATTCCAAAATGTATTAAAACAAATGCATTAGATATAAATTCTATTGTAATAACACGTGAACATACTCCGTCCATACTCTTAATTTAAATTGTTTTGGACAAGGCTTAGGTTAAATATTGAAAATATAAATTATAAATAGCTTTTAATAAACTGTTGAGTTTGAAAATATAAAACCCAAATAACTTGAAAAGTATATATATCATATTCTAATAAATATTTTTTTTAAATAATAAGTCAAAAATAATACTTGAAAATTATGCCGCTATATAAAATGACTTTAATTACGAGTACGAAGGGGAGTATTCGTTTTCGTTAGTTTTTAAAAAAAGTTAATGTAGTTTAGGATTGCACTGAATTAGGACAGATAAGTAATGCGCGCATTGCAATCTAAGAGCAACTTCAAGAGAGTTGGTAATCAATGGCTAAACTCAAGATTTAGCCAACCACTAAAAAAGAAAACCATGTAAAAAAACTCAGTCTTTCTAGTACGACAAATTATATGGCTAGTGGAACATGCAAGCTATATTTAATATACAAGAATTCTGGGATAGATGACTTACTATTTTAGCAAACCTAGCAAATCAAATACAATATCGGCATATTCGTTTGGCTTGTCAGACATTTAAACAGTGTTTTTATTTTTTTAAAAAACAGCCACAACCGATTTATCGAGCACTAAAATAATCTCTTGAAGTTGAACTGCTGGGTCACGCGCGCCTGGTGGCCTGCGGCCTGCCGCCTGCGCCACGTCGTCCTTCACGCACATCGGCCCGTGCTGCCGCCATGACCGATTGATCGCCAAATAGCCGACGACCCGTCATCTGCCATGCATGCCCGAAGAGAAGCGGTCGAAAAGGCCGTGCTGGACTTTCTTGGCGTAGCCAAAGCTAGGGGACGTATTTCGGCCCGCGAGCTGAGCCGTCCATGCAGACAAGATGGGCCGGGCTCGGAACTCTCAAGACAGGGAGAGCTACAGTATCTAGAAACCGATTATTTCTGATAAAAAAAAAGCTAGAAACCGATTATTGCTCAAAAAAAAGGCTAGAAACCGATGAAGTCAAGCTGACGCACGTCGATCCTTTTTTTTCTCTTGTGAATAGATATAAATTTATTAAAACTTAAATAATGCAATTTGGAAAAGAAGAAAAAAAAACACTACACATTCTAGACCCGCCAACTCGTGCGTAGAAGGGATCGCACAGTCCATTTATTTGCAAGTTCTCTGGAACCGGTGCACACCGGCGTCGACGGTGCTCGGCTGAAACTGCACAGAGAGGAAACCGCAGCCGCCGTGACCGGTGGACACAACAAGCCGGTGTGCCACCGGACACGTGCGGCGCACGCCGAAAAACTGCACCGAGAGCACCCAAAAGCCGAGCAATCTCTACACCTAAAAAGAGAGAACAAGAATCGTCCACACCGCTCCATCGCCCCGCTCCTTTGGTTGATGCCTTGGACCAGGCAACTGCGGCCAGGCAGCAATCCAGATCCAAGGCGAACGAAATCGACCGCCTGGATCATCTGGCTGGGCCAGGCATATCTCCCAGGGTCCCAAGCAAACAAGCCAGACTCCTTCGCGCCGCTTCCCCATTAACACGCACCCCGACTGCCTCGCGGACTCGCCCTCGCCCTCGCGGACTCCTCCAGTGCCGCCGCCGCCGCCGCCGCCCTTCACCACGCAGCCGGCCGGATCTGCCCGGTGGCACCTCCTGCTCCTCCTCGCCGACTGCTTCGCTCCGCCTCGCCCTCGACCCTGCTCAACGAAAAGCTCCATCGGCCGAACGGGGTGGCGCTCGACGAGGCCGCCTCCTCCTGCAGCGACGGCGTCCTCGACTCAACGCCGTGAAGGCCGCCGCCGCCCGGCCGGATCTGCCCGACGGCACCTCCTGATCCTCCTCGCCGACTGCTTAGCTCCGCCTCGCCCTTGCCCTCGCTCGACGAAAAGAGCTCATTCGGCCGGACCGGGTGGCGCTCGACTCAACGCCGTGAAGGCCGCCGCCGCCCTTCATACGGATGGTAATCGTCCACCCGCTCATTCGCACGTTCGCCCGGCGTTTCACACGCGTTCGCCCGCTGGCTGCCCGGCGCTTCCCCGCTTGCCCGCACCGCACACGCGCTTCCCGGTCCGCACCCGCTGCTCGGCAACCACACTGGCCGCCCGGCGGTTCCCCGCTCCTGCACTTCCTCGGCTGCTCAGCAACCACGCCACGCACCCGCCATCGCGCAGGCGCTCTCGTCCTCGCTCCACGCGCGGCCGGCCACAGTCCTCGCCCGCCAGAGCCTAGCGCCGTCCTCACCGTCGCGGGCGCCCCCATCATCCTCACCGGCGAGTTCAAAGGTAGCGCTATCTCTGGACACCACCCACGTCAAGGTCGACCAATTTGTCCTGCAGTTTGGTCGATGCCAAAGGTTTGTTCTCTGTCCTGATTTCCCCATCTCTTATTCTCTCTTCTTCATATGTTCATGTGTTCAGATTGCTTTGTCCACAGGCTGCGTACAACGTGATTGTACTTTGTACACATGCTTATGGCCCTGTTTGGTAGTTGCATGATTTTATTCACCTGTAATTAGCTTCGAGTTGTAATATCTTTTTTGTGTGCTTGTTTGTAGAAACTAGAAAGACAACTGCAATTTTTTTTTTTTGATCTGTAAATTTGTTTAGGTCATCGGCAACCATGCTTCTTCCACATGCACCTGCCATCACGGGTGTCCAGATCGCGACACAAGCTGAACCACAAGTCATCAAATGGCCAGGCAAGTCTGACCCCTCTCCAATCCGTGTATCTGCCAGTGCAAACACAGTGTTTTTCTTTGTGCGCCATGGAAGAAAAAACCTTGTGAAATTGTCTGAACTGACTCCTTAAATCGTTTTCCCTCCATTCGAGGCCATTCAGGTAAGGTGAGATTCTATACTCGCATGTTCACTCAGAAAAGGTAAGGTGAGGTCAATTTACAGAAATATGTATCACCATGCCTTATATATCATTTTGTTCCTTACCTATAAAAAGTTTCAGGACTAGCAGCTTCCCTCAGTTATAGAAGTTTAGAAAGAAAGTAAACATGGAGCAGGAAGAAGTGACAAGCAGTTCAACTAAATGTCCTAAACTGCTCAAACACTTTTCTGCTACCTACAAAACGACACCTATGCTTATGATGATAATGGGGCAGTGGATTGTAAGATGGAGTAGTAATGGTGTTTATTTCTTTTTAATGTTTGAAGTGATTCTCCACTAACTAGATGGCATGCATGACAAGTGTATCCTTTATTGGATTCCAGCCTTGTTAATAGCAGTTAATCAGATTGAGTGCATATTTATTTTGGCTTTTCTGACTGATTTTGCCTTATTGTGTCCTTATTTTAAGTCTACTATGAGTAGCCTATATACAGACTTGGTAGTGTCCTTATTCATGCGTCTTGCCAAAATCTTATATGATCACCTCTGAAAACTCTATATTCAGCTCCGCATTTCAACAAATTCTTTACTTTGGCAACCATTCTCAAGTTGCTCACTACAATTTTCTTTTCTCTTGTTGTGGTCATTAGAAATGTCTTTTTTAGGCACTGAACATATTCCAGGTAATTATGTCCAATCAATAATCAGTGAATTAAGTAGCATGCATGTATACTTGGAATTTTGGAATACTTCTGCAAGCTCTAATGCTACAATGAGCCTTGGAACCTTTCTGCAAGCTCAGAACCTAAATAAGCAAACTCTAATTCCCAACTAATGCAACAATAAGATACATCTGATGCCTCTCAGAATGCATTTTTATTTTACTTTAGAAGAGTGGCTAAAAATAATTTTAGAGTTTTTTTCTATGCCACAAGCTCCAAAGTTCATATATATGTTATTGTGGTCAAGTGTTTAATTTTCTTGAAGAATATGGCTGCAGGTTGCAGCCTACTGGTTAAGGTGATTCTCCTTTCCTGTCATAGAGTCTGCCTAACAACTCCGAAAATGCTTCAAGAACGAGTGAAAAAACTTTCACCTTATTTTAATAGGAATATGTGTTCTTGTTTGCAACAGTAGACATCCTTAAACTGAGATAATGGTAGAGAAAACATGGATACTTCAGAAAGAGAACTTAAATGTCAATGCCAAATTGCACCATAGTTCAAGATCAGACAAACAAAGTTCACGCTGGTGGAGTAAGCAATCAATAACATAGCCAAAGCTATACATTGCTGTAGCAATCCCATTAAATTCACAAAAAAAATTGTAGGCCACTACCCACAACATCTGATACGACGCATACCACGTTACCACCTCTGAAAAGGCAATGAGAGTTATAAATCTAACTATTCTCCAATACTCACTAGACCTCTTCTTTCGTTTAGAAAGGCAAGTTAGTACATCAGCACTCTTGATGTAATTTGGAGTACACCAGACCTTGTTGCAATGTTAGACTGGACTCTTGAGTCATGTCATTTAGGCTTGGAAAGACATTCTCTGTAAATGCACAGTGCTCCTGATCAGTGCCCATCGCAACACTGAAACTTGGTCTTATTCCCAAGCCATCAAATACGTTCTCTGTAGATGAATAATAGGTAACTGTTTTACTTATTGACGTTTTAGGAACTTTAATACCTATAGTTAACTACCAGTGAAAGTATTTGGAGATGTACCTTTAATAACTTTTGGAGCACATTCATGAGCAACGCTTTTGACCTTCCGGGAACATGAGACTAACAAATACGTATCTATATTGTTATCAATCTGAATGTCTGCTCCTGCTCCTACTCCTGGAGCGGTAACTGAGATGCTTCCTCTCTTTTCTCTGCACCCTATTTAAATTTTATTCTACTCTGCTCTCACTTCAGTATTTGTGCTGCTTCTACATGTTTCAGACTGATGGAAGGACTCTAATTTGGCAACGCTTCGATCATCACATATTAGTAGCAGTAGCAAGTCTTGGTGGTACTGGTCTCTTTGTAGTTTGAACTGACCTTCAAATTCTCTTGATGGTTCAATAACAACCTCTGTATTGTTGCTTGTAGCCTACCATACGGAAGGACCAAAAAGCATGTCTGCAGGTTTGTTCTTGTGATTTCTGAGCCTTTCCACTGAGTTCGACAGGAACAATTTGTTTCGGTCTTCTAATAACCTCTAATACGTGAAGTTTTACGTGGAGTTTTGCAGTAAAGTCAATCAACTCATGACATAAATAGTAGTATGTGACCCGCCTAGAGGTCGACAATGAGCAGGAACTGAGGAATCACTGCGACATTGAAGCCATTCCCAAACCAAGCAGCACACGAAAGGAGCCTACTGCGGTGGCAGCGGTAATATGTCCAAGGCTCCAAGCTTGGTCCTGCTGTTGAAGATCCTCTGCCTACGTCAAATCATGCGGGTCTCTGATGGGTTGTGTTATTTTATTTGATGAATTTTCGTTGAATTTTCCATGATTTGGGAGACCTTTACCTCCCAAATCCTTCCCTGGTGGAAGGACGGATTCTGGTGCTACTTGGTGCTACTTCATAGTGCAGCTAGCAGTTTGAAGGTGTCAGGTCTCTGAACTTGCAGAACTCCTGAAAGTTAGTTCAATCTCAATTTCTACCGTTGTTCATCAGTTGGTGTCTGTGATGGCTCCTAGGAGAACATACATAAACCTTTTCATTTTCTGATTTTTTGATAAAAAAAGAAGATTACTTGCGCTTTCTGGAAACTAAGATCCTGGCGCTTTCTGTTATTCCAATTTCAGGTTAATCAAAATTGGATTTGTTTTGTTGATTTTGTCAAATTGATCGACTACAGTTTTTGCTATTAATAAGTACTTCAGTATCGAGCAGCAGGTCCAGATCCCACTGTTTTGTCTTTCAGTGTCAGTTTAGCATCAGCTCAACTCTCCTTTCATCTCTAAACTAGAGTTTACTTGAGTTTGGTTTATTAGTTGACATGACTAGGCACACTCACGTTTACTTGAGTTTGGGTAGATGCAAATGCACTATTGCACTCTAGGGATTTTAAGGTAGAAGTGGGCATAGGCTAATAAGGGTGGTATTAAGCTGAATGTCTGAATTTGTTTGCATGATAATAAACTAAAATTCAGTGTGACATCTTGCATACTTTCTCATACGAGGAATTTAGACTTATTGCCTCATCTAGTCTGGAGCTATTTTATTGGGATATAAAATTCAGTGTATGACATTTTGCATACAGTCTCATACTAACTTGACAAGCAGGAAACCATATCGACCCGCAACATAGTTTCGCTCCCGGTTGCAACGTACGGGCAAAATGCTAGTATATATAGAAGTCCAAATCCAACCCATCAGAATCAAAAGAAATGTATCATTGTATCGACCAGCAGGTCCAAGAGGACACGTACATACGCCTGCATATATAAATAGCTGAATTATTGCACGGCCACGAATAAATTAAATATCAGATATGCTAATGATCCTAGCTAGAAATTTATCACATCAAATGTTGATGGAACGTAACCGGATGTGGGGGCACAACACGCATCTCTCTCTCTCTCTCTCTTAAAGGAAACACGCATATATGTCTTTCCCGACCATTCTACTGGTTCAGTCCAGAATCACGTATGACTATTTTTATTTAGAGCAACACAGTGCTCGCTCCTTCAGAGGATGATGTCTAGATTTTTTTTTATATAGCCCGTATATAAAATGAGCGTGTAGATTTCCTACACAATCTCATACAACTCTATCAACAACGTGACGAGTCAAGAGAGCATCTCTCCCTTGTGTCTCAACATTTAGAGACAGAGGCGACGTATTTTTTTAGCTCAAACGAATGGTTATCTACAAAAAAAAATTAGCAATATGTAGTCAAAACTTTGCTTATGTTTCTTTTTTCTGTGCTCGGTTGTGCATCAATGACACTTTTATTTTTCGTAGTGTCTTTCGGCAAACTCTTGTAATAATTGGTCTGATTCTATCGGTTGATAGATGAAGCCGGATATTTATTATCCATTATCTAAAAAAATGTTTTAAACATATAAACAATGCATTAAAATTGATTACATATACATCGTTTTGGATCGTGTCAAGGTGTAGGGATTTGTTTGTTGCAGAGACCAAGGTGAAGGGATTTGCTATTACTGGGGGATGCAATCAGAGCTCGATAATCCAAAATCAAATAAACTATGCAGAAGAGGATATACACACATTATCTCCTATATATAGTGTCCATTACTTCACTTTACACGTGTAACGCTTCATCACTATTAGTGCTGCCTAGCTAGTTCCCCTTTGCCAAAGTCCAACCAAGATGATCATATCTGATCCGAACGGAAACGGAAAAGGACTGAGCAGTCTGTTCCTGGGGGACAAGCATCATGAAAACCATTTCGGTTATTTATTTATATATATAAATATATAATAATCTCTCCCCACCCCAATCCACAACCTTACTTTAGTTCTATTATTGGAGCTAGTATATTTTATCTCTTTTTTTGTGCGGACCTAATTAGAGAGCGACACACACTAATCATCGCAACCGGGCAAAAAAATACAGAGAAAACACATACTTTGTGGTAAGGGGGCTATATGATCAGGTTTAATGAAAGTTTTCTCATATGGCTACTAAGAGCATCTCCAAGAGTCTCTCCATATCCTTCCTAAATGCTAGGATTAGAGATTTTGGTAAAAAATTATCCTCCAACAACTTTTCTAAATGATCTTCTAAATATAGCTATTCTCTATTCCGGATTTTTCGCTAGTCAAATATAGAAGGTGAGAATGACTCTCTAGAGTATGCATCAGATTTAGAAAAGCTGTTGGAAAATGAAAAGATATACAAAACGATTTTTATGCAAATGACTTTCCAAATGATGATTTAGAGAGTGAGATTTAGAAAGACTCTTGGAGATGCTCCACATGCATGCTGTAACACCCCAGGTGTTTAAGAGTTTAATTAAAAATTGATCATGTCATCATATGCATTAAGCATCATTCACTTGTTTGAGAACCTTACTATGTATTGAACTAAAATGAGTTTACTTGATTGTGTTTGATCAATTGTGTGAATGTTGATCATGATTTTCAAATTCTAAAAAGAATTTGCATATGGTTGTTTAAGCAAAGTTGTAGGGCTCAGTTTAAATTGCATTTGTTGTGTTTATAGTTTTTCAAGTGTTATTCAAGTTTTTAGAGTCATTCAAAAGGCGGTAAATCTTTTTAAAAGGGTTTTTAAATTTCAAAAATGCACTTTAATTTCTAGGCCGAATTTGAAAAAGTGTATATTGTTAAAGTTGTAGATCATGAAATTTTGAGCAACTTTGGTATTCAAAGTTTTTCATGAAAACCCTTGTAAGCATGTGCAAATTGCAAATCAATCCCAGGGGCAGTTCAGGCATTTCACCGAACACTTGCATGGCGGCGTGGAGCTCGGCGCCGACACCTGGCCGGCCACCTGCCGATGCCACCGCGCGCCTCCTGGCCGCAACTCACGTCCCATCGTGTGCGTGGCATCGTCGCGCACACTACGCACTCTTCAAAACGCGACGACGAGCTCCCCTTGCCTCTCTTTCCACGCCCGCGCCACACTCTGCTCACGCCACCGCAGGCACCATCGTCGTAGTCGAGCTCGCGCGAGCTTTCCAGCCACTGCCAAGCTTCCCATCCACCGCAATGACTTTCGCCTTGACCTAGTGCATCTCACGCGTGAGTCGGTTGAAGACGTCGAGCCCCCATTCGCTCGGCGCGACATCGTCTTCCTCGGCTCCGGCGAGAGCGCCACCGCTCTGGTTCGTAGTCGCACTGGCTACACAGGAGCCACATTGTCTTTTCCTTTCTTGTTTCTTCTTCTTCATTCGTCACTGATCCTCGTCGGTCTCGCCATTTCTTCTTTGGTGAACCGCAGCTCCGGGAACGTCGACATTGCCGCTCGGCTTCCCACTTTCGCCGGCACGGTCTTCGTCGCCAGTACCCTCTGCTTCATCTCCGGCCACGTTAGCGAGCGCTTCGTAACCGGGGTGAGCTCCTCGAACTCTCCGCATGCTTAGTTGCTCTTGTTTCGAGCCGTTGGGCTCTGTCCGCGAGCTCCGCTGCAGTTCATGGCTGTCGTGGCGGTGCGCTCGTCGGTGGGACTCGATAGTCCATCTTTTTCACGTCTGAGTCTTGCGCTAGCTTCGCCTAGCCGTCGTGAGTCCGTTCGCAGTGTTAGTTGTTCAAGCGCGTGCGCAGTTTCACCGGCGCACGTCGCGCAGATCTCCGTCGTCCGCCATGGCCGTCGGCGAGGTTGTTGCGTTAGGGTTTTGGTTCATTTTGCGTGCACTTCGCGTTGTTTGGGGGCCGCTGAGTCTGCTGGGGTGCTTGGTAGAGCCGATTATGCCTTGTGTTCGTCGGCGCATGTGCAACCGCGTGCGGGGTGCTGCCATCGCCGCCGGTGAGGGTTTTGAAAGGGTTAGAACCGGCCGTGTCTTACCTCGTTGGGTTCGGGATGAGACGTAGAGTCCAGCGCAAGAATCGGTTTGCCGTTTGGTTCACTGTTATACATGGCTAATTAGTTAATTAGGTTTTAATTAAATAGAAACCCTAATCCTTTTAGGTTTTGTGTGATTTTGTGTTGTTTGGTGCTAATGGTTATTTGTCCAGTGACAGCCACAGTATGGACATGTTTGGTTTAGTGTTCTTTTGGATATAATTATTAACTTAGATAATCAAGTTAATTAAGATTTAATTAAATTGTTTTATGCTCTAGTTTTGTTTTTTCTTCATGAAAGGAAGTTGTACTCAAGGTTATAATATGTTTTGTTCATCTTTTAAGTGCATGCTTGATTGTTGTTAAGCATCATGTCTATTATTCTAAGCATCATCTAAGCATATCATTATATCGTGAAGGGAGGTTTTCTGTCGTTGAATCTGAGCCAGAACTTGTGTATCCCTTCAACCAAGGCAAGCCCCGGTGCATTCAAACATTTTTCTTGTATTTAAAATGATTGCTTTAAATACACTTATGGTTATATTATTACATTATCGTACTTTATTAAATTCCTACTTGATGCATAGTCTTATCCTTGTGTTATTGTACCTACACCTTGACACTTGTTTTAAGATGTAAACTTTTGGCTAAAAATGCTTAGTATGTTTAGAATTTTGATAGTGTGTGATTTCCTGTCACTTACACATAGCGTATTGCTTCGGCAAATGGTTATGCTCTTTTGAGAAAGTCTTGTTGTATGCTCTTTTGAGAAAGACTTATTGTTGAAAGTAATAATCGGGACCGGGCGGACACGGTGTTTGGGGGTCACCAGTGGACTGGTGAGCGGGTTCTTTCCGCCTGTGTCATTAGGAACCGTCCGTTGTAAAAAATAGAAGGGTTATGACTTTGTAGTACTTATCATATACCTTTGGGGAAGCTGGACTCTGGCGAATCCAGTCTAAAGGATGGTTAACCCGCACTGGGAGTGGAGAGATGGCGAGAGTAGTGTGTACCCTCCAAGTTCGAGGAACTGGATGGAGGAGTACTGTGCTCTCGGGTGGCGGGCCCCCGTTCTCGGATGGAGGATCCAGAGAAAAGTAGTCATATGCGTGCTTTAGTGTTGTATATGTCGTGTGATAGGGAAATTCCAGCTGGGTTTAACCGGTTCGAATCGTTGTGTTCCTCGGAAATGAAAACATAACCCTACCTTTTACATCGTAGTTAATGAAACTTAAACTGGATACTTGTTGGTTCCTTTCATTGATGATTTATTATCTTGTATCGATCATACATCTAGATCGGTACTAGAGTAATCTTGTGAACGAAATAAAGGAATTTCAATTCTTTTACAAATGTTCATTTATGCAAATTACTTGATTTTTTGCAAACCACACCTTGAATCCTATGACTTGCATGCCTTTTGTCCTCCAAATATTTTCTTTTGTCGGATAAGTCTGGTTGAGTACTGCCGTAGTCAGGGTTTGTAACCCTTGTTGCAGATGAGGGCCACAGCCCGGTCTGTGTGGCTTTATGCTGCATGACCGTGGTCACTGTGGATGAAGATGATGAATGAAAAGTCTTTGCTTGACTCTTGGGCAAGAGTACCCCGGTTGTCTTGTTTATACTCTATTAGCAGCTTAATTTAATAATATCGTATGACACTAAGTTATGTTTCAAAACTTATGGTTTGTAATATGACTTTAAATTTTCGCTACTTTGATGTAAATTAAATTATTGTATTACTTCTGCAATGTTTGTAATGAGGAGATCCTGTTCGAAAAGAGCTGAATGACCCGCTGCAAAGTGGTGACACCTGACGGGCTAATTAAGACTTGGATCATTTGTCTTGGATTAAGTCGGATGGACATTAATCCTGACAAGTGAGTCCTATTCTTAAGAGGTTCTGTCATGACGCTAAACGTTCAATGTCACGTCAGTGCACGCCAATAATACACTTTTTCATGCATAGTAAAAAACGTGTGTTCAAAAATAAATGAACGCATATTTTTTCTAACCAATGCATACAATTGTGCCATACTTACTCGCTCCGTCCCAAAATAAGTATTGTCATAGTATTCATAAATTTTAATTAAATTTATAAAAAATATTAGCAACATTTATATAAATAAGTTTATTATAAAAAATAGATTTCAATGATCTATCTAATGAAGCAATGATACTGATTATGTACTATAAATATTAATATTTTCTTCTATATATTTGATTAAAGTAAAAAAATGTTTAACTTATCGGAACCTGAGAACGACAATTATTTTATGATGGAAGAATATATATATATATATATATATATATACATATATATATTGTGATAGACATGACCTTTTTACCCATTTTAAACATTTAGAAAAAAAAATCATTTTACCAAACATTTTTTCCAACTAAGTAAGCTGGAGCCATATATAAAACTCCTTCACTAGAGTAGTTATAGCCAAATAGTCGTTTTTTTTTAGAAATTAAAAGAGACCTAACAAACACGAGCTAACAAAAATTCATTTAGTATTTACGCTTGGTCCTATGTTAAATATAGGCCAATGTCCAATTTACCATGCATAGATGTAAATGCAAGCACTCACGTCAAATAGAGATCTGAACGGTGGTGAACTATAGAACCTACTAGTAAGCAGAACATGTCGCGCTACCGAGAGGTCGTAGTAATAAGCTAGGAGCATCATAGTAGAGTTAGATGCTCGTTTGACGGGTTGGACTTTGAGATTTGCGTGTGGCGATTATAGTTACGATGCAGACGGGGAACAGGAGGGAAAATACTGCTGGTCCTGCAGATCACAGAACGCGTCGTGATTCATTACGTGAACGTGGACGTCTTCCTGTCCGGAGATAAGATCGCAACGTCAACGTGTCAGATGTGAGCTTGACTCTCACGTCAAGTGCTCGATCGCTAAGCTAGCTGGGGACTTGGATGTGACGGATACCGAGCGGCTGAGGCTACCTCTTCGCGGCCGCGCGGGGCACCGACTGTTGCGATCGCTCTGCGATCACCTTAATCGATCCTTCTCCGCGAACGGCAGGCACGGGGTCCATGTGACACACAAAAGTCTATTAACGTTCGTGCATATATGCTTTGTCTCGGGTATATACTACATGGATTCACGTACAATGTACTAGCATATGTGAACTCAATAGGCTCCCTTCCTACTCATATTTGATGTCATTTTAGATAAAATTTAAGTTAAATATTGAGAATACAAATCACTAGTTATCGTGCCTACGATAAACGCTGGATAGCCAAGCGTGGAGAGGATAACTTCTGAAAGCGTACAAGTAGTAAGCCCACTCTAAGATGAGTGTTCTCTCCTCGGACTTCCCTAGAGCCTCCGGTAGCACAGCCGAGAAATTTTGTCTTTTGATGTCGCAAAGTTGAAACCAAGAAATATCTGTTACTTTCCTAATGTTTTTGAAGAATAATTTTTAAATTATTTAGTTTGGAAAAATGAAAATCATATAATACATTTGTCTTGAAAAATACTTTAATATACATATATTATATTTTAATAAATATTTTTTTTAAAAAATAAACAGTCAATGTTACGTATTGAAGATTGTGTTATTGTCCAAAACAATATCTAATTAATATGAGTATCTAATATGAGTATGAAGGGAGTATAAAAAATAAAAGCGAGAGATATGATTGGGAACTTGTTGGGCAATTGGCTTGTGCACCGAGACCTTGTTTGGATTATTTGTTTTTATCCAAACAAATATAGAAATAGACTAGATAGTTATTAGCTTGAGATTTAGATAACATCTATCTTATTGGCTGAACAAAATCAGATAATATATAGCTATTGGCTAGATATAAACTATTATGAGATAGTAAATCTAAACATGGTCTGAATATATGAATATATGAGGTTATTATCGATGCAGCAGACAACGGCATGAAAATCTTGGCTTGGCTATACATCATTCTGATACATTTATTTTCTTTTAAATACCTATAAGTTGTAATTGGATACATTTTTACTAGGGCTCCAACCAAATAAGACTTCACCGACAAGACGTTGTAGTGCTGCTGCTATCTGCTATGCATCATTGCTGCTTACTTTAATTTCAGTCCACACTCAACAGATAAGATATTGCCCAACTATTCCGTGCCATTAGTTGTTTCTATATATACAATATCTTTGCCGCCACGTACTGTCCATGCATGTACGCAACACAACAGAGCTATCTCTATATATAGCTCTTGTTTATAATATATACTGACGGTCATATATAAATTTTTCCCACCTCACTTGGTGATCGACTTTCTTTTTTTCTATAGCTATAATACAGGTGATCGATGAATGAATATATAAATCTAGCTGGTGATGAGTGATGACCCCCGGCCCCTTCATCAACCGTGCAGTTGTTGCAGCAAGCTGCATTCTAGCTAATTGCATCCGACCGAATTCCCGTCCGGATGCGTAACGCACATACCCGCTCGATCGTCTAGCTAGCCAAGCCGTACGTCGAGATGAACGGTACGCGTGCATGCATGTAGTCTACAGTAGTTACTTCACTCCTACTTACATCAGTAGCGGTCCATCCAGAGGCCGGCCGGGCGTAACGAGCGCCAGTACAACGTCCACGTACAAAGGGCCACCCGGCCGGGCGAGAGAGCGCGCAGGCCGGTTCATTGTACCCGGACGCAGTCCCCGCGGAGTCCACGGCGCCAGCACGTGTGGGGACACGGTTGGTTTCTCGAACTGGCACGCTAGCTACGACATGACGCGCGGCCATGCCATGACGACGCAGCAAACACGTTCGAGACGAGCTTCGGCGCGCGCGTGCTCGCGCCTGCGGGGAACGGGCACAGCACACCGCACTCGGGCGGGGGGCATGCCGTCGGCATGCGTGTTTGTGTTTGGTTGCCTGGGACACTGGTGGTTCGGCGGAAACCGCGCGCGAAGAGCAAGCAGGGCAAACCGGCGGAGCGGGCGGCGAAACCGTCGTTTGCCCGGCTTGGCTATCCTGGCTCGACTCGACGGAGGGGACGTACAGGCCTGTGCTTCGTCGAGTGCTGCTGATCAGCTTCGCCGATTTCTCACTGACAACTTCTCGGCTAATTAATCATGTGTATGTTGCGTGAGAAAACGTGCATGAGAATTCTCAAACCGACTGCGACTTTTGCCACCTCGCAAGTCGCAAATGCCGAGTAGATACACTATACAGCTAGGCACCGGGGGAGACCGGGAGTCCAGGTCCAGGGCAGTGGCAGGGCATCCAGCGGCAAGGCCAAGGCAAAAGAGGGGATGGACGCCCATTGCCCCGAGAACGAAAGGCCAGGTCCCTATCGGCGGCACCGGCACGGGACGCACGGCTAGTAGCGACGCCGCGCGGCCGCGGACGCCCGCCCCCACGGCAGCGCCAAGGGCCAGACGCATGCATAGCGGGGGCGGGTGGTGTCCGTCCCCCGGCACGGCACCTGGCACGCGCTGACCTGGCCCAATCGCGCCCCGTCCCCACCCCACAGTCGAACAGAGGATAAAGACCGCGATGCCGCCGCATATCCGCCACGCAACGCAAACCGTGCTACTAGCACTACCAAATCCGCAAGCGCAACGGCCTCCCCGAGTGGGGGCGACGAGTGGCATATCCTGCCGCGCTGTCATTGTGGCCACGGTGTGCTCACCTTGTCCCCTCACCCTGGGGCCCGGCCCATCTAATAATCCATCCGTGATCATCGACTTTTTCAGTCGCCTCCGTCGAGTCTCGGCATACGGACGGACGTGACGATGATTAGTGTGGGTGCCTAGTCACTCCCCTGGTTTTTTGAATGAGAACTAGTTGCCCCATCTACTACACGATCTTCTCAAAGGGTCGTCGGGGCCTTCGTTTATTCCCCGGAAGGACCGCGAATATGCTGCATCTTCAGTCTTCACCATCCTTTAGGAGGCCAAAGGGTCGCTTCTAAACACACACTGTATACCAAATGCTAAGAGTAGGGCACGTACGTACACTTAGATGTTATTTACCGTCACCTTGACGCTAAAACATGAAAGACGGCGTTATGGGCTACAATTACGTGCCTAGAACTTCATAAAGCGGCTTCTGAAAATCTCTGTACCAAAGAAAAAAAAAAGGCTGTGCACAACTGCACACGGTAAATAAAACAAGAAGTAGGTACAGGTTGTAGCGTGCCAGCCACTGGGTCCCCAGAATGGCTACCAATCCCAGGCGGCATGACAGAATTAGGCGGAGAAGGTTCTATCTTAAGCACAATCAGGAGAGCATATTCCAGGGCTCTCACCGCTCCGCGCTCGCTAATCCGTTTTCTCAAACGCCTAGTGCCACGGTTAATCCAGGGAATAAACCCTCCTCCTCCTCCTCCTGCCGTGGGTGGGGGCGCCCGTCAGCCAAGCCAACCACAACCACCCTATAAAACCCGGGCGCCCGCCTCGCCCCCTCTTCCCCCTCACCGTCAGCAGCAGCTCACACCACCACCCCCACCACCACGGCACCACCGCCTCGCCGGCGACATGGCCGTGTACATCCACCTCGACGACGCCGTCCGCGCGCGCCTCCGCGGGGACGCCGCCGCGGGGTGCACAAGCAGCGGCAGCGACCACGACGCGTCCGCCTGTCTCTCGGGCCTCGTCCAGGCGTTCCTCGAGACGGGCGCCGGCGCGGCCGAGGAAGGAAAAGCAGTGCCCGGGCCGGCGCCCAAGGAGTACGGCGACTCTGACGACGACGACGCCGACGGGCCGGGGCGGGCGGCCGCCGCCGCGGCGTCCGTGAGGGCGCTGCTCGACCCGCCAGCGGAGGAAGACGTGTTCCGGATCAGGCTGGCCGCCGCGGTGGCGGCGGCCACTGAGGCGGAGTCCGCGCTGCGGGTGCACGGGGCGGCGGCGTTCCGGCGCGCGGTGGTGCGGAGGCTGCGTGGCGCCGGGTACGACGCCGGCGTGTGCAGGTCCCGGTGGGAGGCGTCCGGCGGCATCACGGCGGGGTCGTACGAGTACGTCGACGTGGTTGCGCCGCCGCCGTCGGGCTTGGGTCCGGACGCGCGGCAGCAGCGGGCCAGGTACATTGTGGACGCCGACTTCCGGGCGGGGCTGGAGGTGGCCCGTGCCACGCCCGAGTACGCGGCCGTCGTCGCCGCGGTGCCCGCGTCGGCGGTGGTCGCGCGGGAGGAGTCCGTCGGCCGCGCCGTGCGCGTCGCGTCCGACGCCGCGCGACGCTCGCTCCGCGCCCACGGCCTCCACGTCCCGCCCTGGCGCAAGACGAGGTACATGCTCGCCAAGTGGCTCGGCCCCTACAAGCGCTCCACCGCCACCTCGCCGGCGGCGGCCGCCGGGGCAATGCCGATGCCCGGCGGTGCCGGGATGGACGTCAAGTGCCGCGCCGTCGGGTTCTTCGCGCCTCAGGCCACCGTGCCGGCGGCCAGGATCAAGTAGAGCCTTGCTTGCTTTGCTCCCGGGCGGCGATCTCACTCAGAGGAGATCACTGGGGACTGGGGAGGAGGAGAAAAAAAAAAGTTTCTTTTATAGAGTGTAGAAGAAAGGTTTCTAGTGCGAGAGTTTGATTTTGACTTTGAGTTGCTCTCGAACTTGTTTTGTACAAAGATTTTTGTTCGAGATTATCAAGAGCAAATCGTTCTTGCACATCATTTTGCTTCCTTATTTTTTTTAAAAAAAAAAAGGTGGCGCGGAGGAATCGTTTAGGACTCGAGCCTGATCTTCCCTTCCTCAGAAAACACCACAGAGATGAAAAAGAAATGGCAGAAATGATGTACGCGGCGGGCAGGTGTTGTGCTAATGGATTAGCATGGATGACACATACTCCTAACAAAACAAACATGATCACATTGTTTATAGTATTAGACCCTAGTTGGCATCGTGGTTGTCGGCGAGAGATTTTTTTTAAAAAATTATTTCAGCGAAGCAGAGCACTGCTCGCTGTGTGATCTGCGTTTGATATTTTCTCCTTTGAAAACCATTCTGAGAATCAGCAGAGCATCTTGATAAATAAGCCGTTCTACTGCCACTCCGTTGTTGCCTGGAGAGGTAACCGGATTTTGTTCAGTCAGTGACCAACACCGCCTAGTAGGCTAGTACTAGCTCCTAGCAAAAAGATACAATATCTCATTACATGTAACTCCGCCAAATCGTCATTTGACGCGCATGTGCCAGTATCGTTACCGACGTACACCATCTTCCTGTTGTGAAGACTTGGTTAGGGGAGTACGAAAATCCTCATTTGACGTGTGCATGCGCCGGTATCATCGTTACCGACGCACACAATCTTCCTCGTGAACTTCGGCGTGAGCCTCGGTAACTCTTTAAGCACTGCACTTCGGTGTTTGTAGAAAACATGGACGTGTACGTGCCTTGCTGGAGGAACCATGCCATGTGTTATATGGATAAATCGGTCAGGGATCCGTGTTTATCCAAAGAACGATGCAGAGACAAGAACAGAGTAGAGCACTGTTGCGACTTGCGTGCATGGTCCATGGCAGAGCTTAGGGTGGGGTTCGCTGTGGAACCCTTCATGCATGCCGATGATGCAGCAGCAGCAGCAGGGAACTTATTGCCATGACGCGGAGTGGATTGGGGTCGAGAAAGGCGACGGAAATTATTGTCAGTACAGTGGTCCAGAGTTAGATGGATAGAACGAATAATGCAGCGGCGACGAGACGAGACGAGACGGGACGAGATGATCGTCCCGTGGACACATGCGGGGCCACGCGGTGCTCACTGCTCAGTCCCCGCACCCCACCCCGCTCCACTCCAAGGCGTCCGGCTCCGGGCTCCAGCAGCTTGGCGAGGCCGAGGCGCTTCGGCACGGGCGCATGCAGAGCGCCTGCGCCTCCGTGGGGATCGGATGAAGTGGAGCCGCCTGCCAGCCGCGGCGCCCCTGGAAACGCCACGGCGGCTGCAGCGGATAGCGGCCGGGGAAAGGGACGTGGGACACTTGTGCCTGCCGGGGCGGATGCATCGGGTTGGGGTGGGGCAGCAAGGAGTGACGGCCGGATGCGTTTATCACCGTGTCCCTCCCTCCCGCTGTCTCTCGCTCTCGGATGGTTCCAGCCTCGTCCGGATGGTGAAGTGGCCGGTGCGGCGGTGCCTGCCCACGCAATTATCTATAATATAATAGCACGCCTAGTACTACTGACTAGTAGGACTGGGCATCCCGTTGTATATTGACTGGACAATGGTTTTATGTCATCGACCCAGCTAATGCGTCCAGAGAGTTGTCTACCATATGGTGTCGTCCAGAGAGTATATAATAAAATGCACTGGGTACAGCTAGTGTTATGTATGGGTCCAATTTCATTTTAAGCCTTTTTTTTATACTACATATACCTATCCATCATAATCTAAATTTTCTTTCAATCTATTAAACACACGTGAATTGAGATACATGTATTTACAAGGCTTCACTTGTACTGGAAATCTGGAATCATAGTGGAGAAACTAGTGGTATATCTAGGCGCGACCCTCGCTTATAACAAGTATAGAGGTGAGCCCAAATCAGATAACTGAATGCACAAACCAACCACACCACATATCTGAAACGACTGGCTACAACGATTATAGGCTCGAACTATATAACTTCTCGTGATTTGCAGCTATGCATATACTCGTAGATACTTTCAATATTTTTTAATATAAAAAATGAATAAATTAAATAGAGAATAGTTTAAATTGTGGCAGTGTGTTTGAAGCTAAGATCAAAGAAGCACACCAACGTGTGGCGTTGCTGCAACTGCCGTTTGGTGCCATGCAACGGGATAGTATCAGATATGCATGGCCATAGCCCAGAGGGATAAGGGCATGGCATGTCACTGTGCCATGCTTGTCTGTTCCTAGCTCCATCCTCTCTGTACTCTGTCTGTGTACCCAAACTCTAGTTCGGTGTGCACCACCAGCTAGCTGAGCTGAATGAAACCGATCAGATGGAATGGATATGTGTGTCTCACTATCTCACACATGTGTCAACCAGCCACTACTAGATGGTACTAGTACGTACACGCTAGCAATAGGATATGTGAGAGCAAGGGTCACGAGCACTGGATTATTATTGCAAGAGGCAGAGCAGGCGTGTGCACGTGTGCGATCAATGAACATGGACGGACCGGTGACGGGGTCGCCGGGACGTGACGAATTCTGTCCAAATGTCTTGTGGGCCATGCTCTGCCCTGGAAAGATCGGGCATGGCGAAGCCTCTGGACTGTTTGCTAGATATTGACCCTGTCGACGTGTTAGATTAGGACCAGAGTTTTTTTTTTACATTGGTTTCAATGCGTGTGGAACTCTTTCCTTTTTCCTTTTGTAAGCATTTAATCTCTCGATCTATATTTTTAGAAAATTAGAAAAAATCATCTCCAGCAGTTTTTAATCTCACCTTCGACATTTTTGAAAAAATCGCACTCACGTGCATAGAGATCCACGGCCTTGTGGTCGTGCGTACCTTGTGAGCACCAGTTTTCTGAGGATCTTTCTTCTTCAAAACCACTGAAAATGATCTTATTTATTCCTTCTAATATTTTTTACTAAGTTGAAAAATTTGATGATTTTGAAAAGAAATTTTAGAAGCTCTTGTAGATGTTCTTAGTATCTATGGTTTCTTTACGTTCCATAGCCTGTTAGATGTAGTAGTTCAACGTACATTTGTCGGACAGAAAAATGTTGAATTGTTCTACCGATTTTTTATTTATTTGTTTTCGTTATTATAAAATGAAGTACACACACCAGTTGTGATGTTACTGAAAGATTCTTCGTCTGTCACGGGATGGCAATTGCTGGTTTGAATGGTTTGGGAGGCACGTGTTTTCAGTGGCTATTCCTAAGAACAACTTGTTGATACTCTAGCCTAGGCAGAGTACGCACGCTGACACATTTTTTATCTCGTTGTTGATACCGGTGATTCTTCAAAGGAAAAAAATTATGCACGTCCTGTTTCTAAATCTATGGTGTTTCGAGTATTTTAAAACGGACGGGTAATTCTAAATACTAGTCATGTCGTTGCTCAACACGCCTCACAGCTCACACAGTGACACACAATATTGTGCTAATCCCTTCGCTAATTGGCCCATCACTCTGGTAGTGGACAGCCAAGGTCCTAGATTATTAGCACGCTATTCGCATGGTCACCGAAAAAAGACGAGCAAACAGCATCCGAATCCGCCTGACGACGATATCACGGGTATAAACCAATTAATTTACCCTTGATGAATACAAAAAATTTGCTGGAGCAAATGGCTTGAGGAAGGGATAACATGGGGCCAAAGGCCAAGTGGCATATTCTCCCGGTCCATATGTAGTAGAACACCTAACAGATGAGATCAAAGATGACAGCTGACAAAAACAATATTATCTTGAGCTCTTCGGCGATTGACGTTACTGACTGGAAAAGTGTCACATCACATGACCGTGACCGTTGTTTATTAGGCTCATCATGCGAGAATAGAATTTTGTCGGGGCCATGCTTCTTTTCTCCAGAAGTAAAGTCTCATGTTTCTTTCCCTGATGAACCAAAACCTGGCATCTGAAAGCTGAATTTCGTGGACTTATTGGGCGTTCAGAAGCTTCCGGTGACTGACAGAGATGATCATGGACTCTTGAAATTTACACCTTCATGACTGACTTCATAGTCAAGACACCCACTTGCTTCTTTTTTTTTTGAGGGGAAGACACCCACTTGCTAGTTGCTACTCACTCGCAGTGCAGACCACTGGCTATTGCACGTCGCACTTCCTTTTTCCACAGCGGGTAAAACGATGTTTGGTCAGTTAAAGCTCCATCCGGCTGACTTTTTGCAGAGCATAATGCGATTTATTACCTCACAAGTCACAATCACATATTGATAGCGTGAAGCTCTACTCTACGAAGGGACTGGATGCCACGAGCTGTCACTAAACTAAAGCCAGCTAAGCAATTACGGTCTTATGTACTCCCTCCGTCCCAAAAATAATGCAATTCTAGCTACGAATCTGGACAAGTCCTAAAAATAATGCAATTCTAGCTACGAATCTGGACAAAAGTTTATCTCGTAGCTAGAATTGCATTCTTTTTGAGATGGAGGGAGTAAGCCATTTTCAAAAAAATAAATAAAATAGAGAGTTAAAATATTTCAAATTTAACTAAAATTATAAAAGAAAATTATAAAATTTATGACATCAAATAGGTATACTATAAAAATATAATTAATGAAAAATGTAATGATACTTGTTAACATCATAAATGTTATTATATTATCATATAAGTTTGATCAAACTTGAGATGTTTTTACTATCCAAAATTCTTAGAATGAGAGTATTATATCTGTCCAAACAAATTAAAATATTTTAGTTTTTGTTCTATAAGTTAACATATCTTAGGTTTGATCGTATTTTTTAAAAGAAAAAGAATTACAAACTAGTGTCATAAAATGTTAACAAAATAACTTTATCAAACTTAAAATGAAATAGTTTGACTGAGGATAAATTAGAATATCAAGTTTTTTTAGAACAGAGGCTGGGAGAAAATAGACCTTCGTTCTAACAAGTTTTTGTGCACATGCTTCTGAAAATACCCCTCAATTTCAAATTGTGAGTCGTTTCAATTCCTATCAAGTCAAATTTATCTAATTCGACAAGTTTATAATAAACTATATTAACATATACAATATCAAATAAATGCACTATCAAAATATTTCTAATGGTGTATCTACTAAATCCTATTTGATGTTGTAGATGTTTGTGCATTTCTGTAAACTTGATCAAAACTACATAAGTTTGACTTATTAGAACCAAACTTAAACAACTTACAATTCGGAATGCGAGAGTATATAAATAAATAACATATCAAGATCATGTGTCAAGGCAGTACGCAACTTCATTTAATATATTTTTTGGGATGCTTCTAGATATATTTTTACAAACTATAAATATTTTATTTTAAGTTCTTGTATATCCTTCTATCTCTGAGTTTTTTCTCGGAATTTTTAGAAGCTTGAAGATATTTTTGTGATATCAATATGGCAGCCTTACTGTTACATAGACAATAACTTAAGGGGAGGGAGGGCGCCTATGCAGCAAGCATCCATCGTCCCAAGCTTAGAAAATCAGAGACTTGAGGATGCTGCTTGACCTATTGCAAGTCTGCTAGCTAGGAGAGCATTTAAACATGTCCTTAGCGTGCTCCATGTGATCTCTTTTAGATTTCTTAACTGATTAATGGCAAGTTATTATGCAAAATTAAAACTCTTCATAGCAGCGAAGATAAATATATACGTTATATAAAATTAAAACCCTAATGAGATCCACATCGCTGTAGTTCAGTGTTTTTTATTTGAGGCCATTTGAATACAGCATAATTTGTAGAATGTGTAGATCTACGAGAGACTTGGTCCAAAACATTATCTGGTACGAGTGCCGTGCCCAGTAAATTGCCCTTGTGAACAGAATAGCAACTGGAGAAGTGAAGATGTCCCTTTGGCTAATCTTGAAGTCGTTGAAATTCATGGCCTGCAAGCAGAAGATGATGAAGTTAGATGTCCTAAAAAATCATACTCCGGTGTGCAACAGTGCTTCGGATACACCAAGTAACAATGGCTCCGAGAAGATTTATAGCATTATGAAGGAATACCCTGATGTGGAATTCGGTAGTGAGAGGGTTCTTGTCATGAACCTATGAGTAATACTACGGGTTGGGCCAATCAAGGGGCATACGGCCAGGGCTTGGGCCCAGAGAAGGCAAGGCTTGGGCTTGCCAACAGGCCAACCAGGAAAGCAAAGAGGATAAAGCGATCACCGTCATCATCCAGGAGGGTCGTCGAAGACCAGAACCACGAACCGGCGGCGGCGAGCTCTGCTCGAGCGAATGCTCGAGGCTAGCTTCGGCTAGAGTTGTATCTCCTTCCCTTAATACTTCTTCCTCCTCCCAACTACCAGTTCATGTACCCAGAACAATCTACTGTGTGTTATAGAGTGTCGATTTAAGTTACTGTACTGGATTGTGAGTTGAATTGATTGAGGACGGTAACAGTTCTTTATCCATATGAATAGAATAATGCTTGTAAATGGCAACTGGTGACATCCTTATGCTTAGTCTCATTGAAGAACTTCGTCAGTTTTTATCTTGCTGCTGTGTTTTCCAGAAGATTTCTGTATGTGAGTTTCATGACTTCTAAATTTATTGGTGGCAGTGGACAGAAGGTGTCATTGCCATAGATCAAGTATCTTACTATTAATGATTTGTATGCCAGATACTACCATGTATCTCACAGTAATTCAGTAAGGTCCAACTCCTTTGTATTGCCTGCCAGGCATGCTAGACAAGGAAACACATTTGAACGGCCTCCATACTCATGTCAAGCACTACTGCACTCTCCCTTCAAGATGCAGTCATGTTGGCATGTCGTTTACTGGTTAAGGTAGGGCAAGGTCCGCTTGTCGATGCTGTTTTCTTAGTTTTTTCTATGTATACATAAAAAGGCATACTTCAAGCCCGAGAGCTTTCATGAAAAAAAAAACCCTTTCATCTAGAGGAACAATTCTTCACGTTTTTCTCTTAACACAAGCGGATCCACAAGTATGTCAGTCAAATGCTTTTGTTTCTTGCTCAATCCTGCAACTATCTTCTCGCCAAGCTTGCTGGGATCACTAATATTTCTATTTTTATAGTTGCACTATATGCTCACTTTCTTAAGAGGTTCTTGTTCTTGTGAACTGGATAGCAGTCAAGTGTTGCTTTTATAGTTGCACTCTGTACTCACTTTCTTAAGAGTTTATTATCCACCAAGCTGTCTCTAGTACACTTAACTGATATCCACCAAGCTGCCATTTATGGTAGTCACACAGAATACAGAGTTTCTGCAGCCAAAAGCACCAATCTCCACCTAACTGATACGCTTGCTTTCTGAAATACTAACAACCCAAGATCATGCGTATTGGGCATTGGCAGAACCAAACACCATATATGCCACGCCCAAAAAACAAATCATATCTGCAATTTCCAGTATAACTGCATGTGCACGATGGTAAAGGAAGAACAGTACCTTTTTTTTGGTGTGTGTGTGTGTGTGGGGGGGGGGGGGGGGGGGTGGCGGCGCAAAAACACAAAAGAAAAGCAGTCAAAAGTGAATATTTCAGCAAATGATTCTCTCCTTTCCGCCTGTTACATTTTCATTCTATTACACAAAACCAGGTTGGCTACTACAAAGACAGCACGTAATATCAGTTAACACTATTGGGTTCCAGGTCCACAAAATTTGGCAAGAAAATGATGTCCAAGAATGTGTCAGCAAAAATTACAGTGAATCTTACGTATCCGAAACTATGTTCCTTCCTATCTATGGTAAACACAACATGCCAAGTGCTGCGATAGTGCGATACATGCCTATGATGTTTGCAGCACAGAATGTATCACATGATGGCGAAGTAGCTAGCAA